>JAJONR010000367.1:0-12258 GCA_029582245.1 Solanum etuberosum
AAGGTATTGTCTAAACACCCTATTAATCAAATCCATAAACACCGCCGGAGCATTAGTCAACCCAAACAACATTACCAAAAACTCATAGTGACCTTACCAAGTTAGAAAAGTTGTCTTCGGAATGCCATCTTCTTTCACCCTCAATTTGTGATAAACCGATCGAAGATCAATCTTAGAGAAGTAACTTGCTCCTTAAAGTTGGTCAAATGAATCATCTATTTTTGGGAGAGGATACTTATTCTTAATGTTCACCTTGTTCAACCGACGATAGTCAATACACATACGAAGAGAACTATGTTTCTTTCTAACAAAAAAAATTGGAGCACCCCATGGAGAGATACTCGGTTGGATAAAACCCTTATCTAACAGATCTTTCAATTGTTCTTTCAACTCCTTAAGTTCTGCCGGAGCCATACGGTAAGGAGGAATAGAAATAGGCTGTGTATCTGGGAGAAGGTCAATAACGAAGTCTATTTCCCTTTCGGGAGGAATACCGCGCAAGTTTTCTAAGAACACGTTTGGAAACTCATTTACAACGGGGACTGACTTGAGAGTAAGGGTTTTGGAATCTACATCACTCATCCTAACTAGATGTTAAATGCAACCCTTAGAGATCAACTTTCTAGCTTTAAGATAAGAGACTAACTGACCCTTAGGCATAGAATTTCCCCATTTCCATTCTAGGACAGGCTAAGTCAGAAACAGAAACTTGACTACACGAGTTCTACAATCGATAGAAGCATAAAATGAATGCAACCAATCCATACCAAGAATAACATCAAAGTCTAGCATATCAAGATCTACCAAGTCAACAAGAGTAACTCTATGGGACAAGGAAACGGGACACTTTCTATAGACCCTCTTAGCCACAATAGAATCACCAATAAGAGTAGAGACAGAAAAAGGTTCTAACAACACATCTGGAAGAACATCAAACCTCCCAGCCACATAGGGCATCACAAAATACAAGGTAGCACTGGGATCAAGTAAAGCATAAACATCAAGTTGGAAAACTTTCAACATACCGATAACCACATCGGGAGAACTCTCTTGTTCACAATGAGTCTGAAGTGCATAGAATCAGTTTTGCTTAGGAGCATTGGGACCTGAACCACTAGGAGTTGCTTGCTTTCCCTCTCTTCCTTTAGCCACAAGCATTTGGCAATCCCTCATATTGTGACCACTTTTACCACAACTAAAGCAACCATCCATGTCGGCTCGACACTTACCCTCGTGCTTCCTTCCACACTTAGTACAAATAGACATGGGCAATGAAGATCCACTACCATTACCTCCTTGAGGGTTAGGGTTATACACCCTATCTTTGTTGAATTAGGAAGAGAATTGGAGGAACGTTGACTGAAAAACCTTTGTTGAAATATAGGACGACCATGTCCATCGTACTTTGCATGAGAGAAATTAGTATTACCGATCTTAGCCCTTTTTACCTCTCTTGACTTTTCCTTAAGTTTCTCCTTCTCAATTTATTGTGCATGAATCATGATGAGAGATGTCCATGTCATTAATGAGCATGGAGGTACGACACTCTTTAACCACTATATCGGACACACCCGAAACGAACATACTCATCCTTGCCCGTGAATCCGCAACCATTGTTGGAGCATATTTAGACAATTGAGTGAACTTTAGAGCATATTCCCTCACACTCATACTTCCTTGTCGAAGGTTAATGAACTCAAGCACCTTGGCTTCCAACATCTCAAGGGCAAAGAACCTATCAAGAAAAGCGGCCTTAAACTTCTCCCAATCAAGAGGACCTGCATCCTCCGGTCTCCCTTCCTTCCATTGGTTATACCATATTTGAGCCACACATTTTAGTTGATAAGCAGCCAACTCTGTCTTTTCCACCTGCATAACTCCCATGATAATTAAAACCTTGTAGACCTCATCAATAAACTCTTGAGGATTTTCCTTAACCTTAGAACCATGAAACTCTGGAGGATTCATCCTAGTGAAGTCCCTCACTCTAGAAGCCGCCGTACTCATATTTGGGTTTACGGGAACCGCAACTCCCTATTGGCTTGGGCTGGCACGGCTTTAGCCAATACTTGAAAAGCAGCCCTAAACTCCGCATTTGTCACTTGTTCGGCCAAAGGATCGACTTAAACTTGAGGAGATTGGGGCGGAGCTTCTTGTTCCGCATTCTCCCTCACATTCCTTCTAGCATAAGCTCTTCGAGTAGCCATATCCTTTAGATCATCAGATAGGGATTAGGAGAAAGACCATATAGAGTTAAACTCTATTGCACGACTTCAAAGCAATGAAAGAAGTGGAATTTCATAATCATCTTGTAGCCTCTCATTCATAAATGTGGCGTGCTTCACACTTATGAACAAGACTCTACTTGACGTGGTTTATGAGACATCCTAACAGAATTCTAAACATTGTGCTCTAATTACCAAGTTTGTCACGACCCAGGGGTACCCCCTAGATGTAACATGGCATATAGAACTCCGAAGGACCCCATACAAGCCACTTAGGTTTCATAACATAAGAAATAGAACAATAAGAATAAACCAATAGTCCAAGTCCAATAGTTTTTATAAAGGAAAAGCAAAAGTCTAAAACATTTCTATCATCATAGCCTTCTAATACAAAAGAATGAAATTGGGCCTAGCCCATACATCATGTCCAAAAGAGAAATACATAAAGGAAAGTGAAACAATAAAACTCCGTCCTCGAAGTATGAGGACTCACCAAAGCTCAGAAATCTCAAATCAACCACTAGCCATGAAACTGAGAAACCTGAATGTCGGACCCCACATTTGGGTAAATGTAGGCAAGAGTATGCGTTAATACAAAATAATGTACCAAGTATGATAGCTATGCATAAACATTTAAATCATTCTAAAAGGGATATTTCATTTCATGACATGCAATTGACCAAGCTAAAACATGATATAAGAGAGTTAGAAAATATAAGTCATAAAATCATGGTCAATGCAAGCTAACATCATCTTTAAAACCTTTGAACTCATATGCGATATATCTTGAAGTAACCGTAGTTCATTATTAATATGGGGGATTAACCTTAACCGACATAGAGACCACGTGAGATATTACATGATCCCCTGGTGTCTCCCCACCGAAAATGGTTGTCCTACTTGCCAAGGTAAGGATAATAAATCTGATCTAAAATGGATCCACTAGCTAATGTCTATCTAGAAAATTATCCTATAGGGGCACATAGGTAAGGGATAAAAAGATTACTTCTAGAAACCCGGCATCTACTAACTGGAGAGACTCCATCTCAATATCCTCTCGGTGCTAATCATAAATCCCATGGAATAGTCATTTCTTCTCAATCATATTATTCATGGAAAGGCCCGTCATCTTGCAAATCCAAGCTAAATCATCATACATGGAAAGGTATCCTTGGATAACCAATACAAGCTAAGTTCATTATGGAAGCTCTTAATCTTTGATTCAATTAGGTGAGAAAGCCTTACAACCTAAGAATCCTTACTATGTGAGAAAACCTTTCACATCTTACTCTTATGTGTATATGAGAAAATCCTTTCAATAACACATCATGATCATCATCATTGATAATATACTCTCAAAGCATCCTTAAAATATTTGCATAGATTTCATAAGAAAATGCATAAGTTCATAATTTACCTCTTGAGGTTCAAAAGACACTTTCAATCATCAATACTTAGAAAATATGGGTTGTATATGGATTTCATCATAATTTCATGTAAAGCTAGCAATACATTCTTAATTTCATAGAACTCTTACTTTATACTCAAAATCACATATCATATGATTCATAACTTGAAATTATGGGGATTACATGGGTTCATGGGGAAATCATAATAAAAATCATAATATTTCATCAATTCATGCATTGAAGATTACAATCCAATCATTTAAATCAATAATCAAAAGAACCCATGACAATTGAAGAAAACCCTAACTCAATTGGGGAAATCTAACTTTAGAAATAGAGGAATTTGGAAACTCCATGAATGGAAGGAACTCATGGATGAAAACTATCATAACTTGAAGCCAAATGCTAATCTTCAATGGAGGAATCAATACTTGAATTGAAATGCCAGGTTGAATCCTTCTTCTTCTTCAAGTTTCTAGAAAGAGAAATATTTTGGAGAGGAGAATTGAACTTCTTTTGTGATTTCTGAAGAATGAAGTGAATGGGTTCAATTTGTGGGGTTAAAATGCTTATTTAGGGGTCTTAGTGAAGGGTAAAATGACGTAGTATAGGATTTAATTAATTAGGAAAAGACTCAACTGCCGTGAAACTTATTTGCCAGTAGTGATCCACAGCCACTGCCAACGGACCGTCATGCACGGCCGTTGATGGTGGTCAGAAACATGAATCTTGGGCCAGTGAACCACGGATCTCGACCACGGACCATGGTTTGGCCTACGGTCTATTGGTCAGGCCGTGGTCCTGAGCCTCTACAGACTTGGCAGGGTGGCCAGTCCATGGACCACACTACGGTCTGTGGTCCTACCCACGGGCCGTGGTTGGTCTCTGTTGCTTGCACCTGCAACTTCCCAAAATTTGTTTCATTTCCCTTCTTCGGATATGGGGTGTTACAATTCAGGTCTTTGAGGGCATACTTTGAGCTTGTGTGATTGGTTTTAGGGATAGATGTGATAAGCATTTTCGCTTAGCAGAGTTTGCCTATAACAATACTTATCATTCTAGTATTCAGATTTCCTCTTTTGAGGTATTGTATGGAAGACACTGTAGATCTCCGATCAGATGGGTTGATTCAACTGAAATTGATTCATTAGATGCAATCATGGTTAGAGATGATATGGAGCAGGTTCATATGATCCAAGATAGACTGTTGACGGCCCAAAGTAGACAGAAGAATTATACGGATCGGAGAGTATGTGCCCTAGTATTCCATGAGGGTGATCATGTTTTGCTCCAGCTGTGAACCATGAAGGGTGTAATGAGGTTCAGAAAGAAGGTCAAGCTTAGCCCAAGATTCATTGGACCCATTGAGATTTTAAGCCGCATGGGAGAGGTCTCCTATAAGGTGGCCTTTCCACATTGATTTTCAGCTGTACATCCTTTATTTCATGTTTCCATGCTTCAAAAGTATGTGTCAGATGAGTCTTATGTACTTTCCCTTGATTCAGTTGAGTTGGGTCCAGACTTATCTTTTGCAGAGGAGCCTATAGTAATTTTGGATAGGCATCTTTGTAAGCGTAGGACCAAAGAGATTGGTTCAGTGAAGGTGTAGTGGAAGCATCGTTCAGTCCGTTAGGCCACTTGGGAGACAAAGTCAGATATGTGTGCTAGATATCCTCAACATTTCAAAGCTCCAGGTACTTTATTTTACCTTATGTTCGAGGATGAACATTGTTATTAGTGGTAGATAATGTAATGACCTGCCTGGTCATTGTTGGAAAGATTTATGAAATTACAATTTTGCCCCTCCTGTTAACGACCTCGAGTCTTTTATGATTAAGTTTGAAAAGTTGATGTATAACTTTAAGTTGAAAGTTGAGAATTCGGTAAGTTTGTGAGTTTAAAAGAATAAGTTGTTAAGAAAGTGATTGTTGGGGTCTTTTGGAGTTTTGAGTGTCGGAATGGAATTTTGTCGATTCCATCAGTCCCAAAATGTGAAATCTGATCCATGAAAGTTGTCAGTCTCAGATTTTTAGTCTTTTTGAGGAATTGACGTCCTAAGTTCCAAGAGTTGATTCACTTCAGCTGGGCCTGGGTCAATTTTGCGAAGGGTCAACTCATGTTAACTTTCGCATTTGCGAAGCAGTGATTAACGTTTCAAGCACACCTTATCCAATTCTAGGTGCAAACGATCATTAAGCAGTATAAAACCCAATGAAGAGTTGGGTTCGAACCCCCAAGAAGTGGTACGTGTCTAAAATTCAAGTAAGAAGTACAAATGTGTTCTAAAGAGTTATAGGAATACAAATTATCCAAAACATATAATTAAATCTAAAAGGTTGACAACTAATATCAGATGGGGGGTTTGATTTTTTTTGCAAAGAACAGGTGAAATAACAATGAAACAGGGGAAAATAACAATATGGAGAGGATTTCTTGGGATGTGATCAGTTATAGGATATTTATGTTATATGGGTAATTCAAATCTAACGATGATTTGTTGAAACACTGAGGGTAGGCTGGACGTTAAGTGCAATAGTTTTCTCTCGAATAACTATTACGATTCAGGTGATTTCTTTCGAACATCAACAAGCTTAATAAGACAACCAGCCCACAACCTTAATACATCCACTCTCTCGAGCTAGATGGGTAGGATTGGATTTGAGATTCACTCTCTCGAGCTGGACCCATATTAAACCAATACCTACAAATCACTAATCAAAAGTTTTGGTCCCAAAACTTCTTTCTCAAGCAAGCTAAGAACTCCAAATTAGAATTGCATTAGCAAATACAATTCATAAATTAACACTCAGCTAATGATTAAACCCACATTAAAACAACAATTTCATCATCAAACAACAATAACCATACGATAATTAGCCAAATAAACACATGATCACACCCCAAGAATTGGGTTTTTAGCTACACATTATAAAAACACAAAAATGATTACCAAATACATTTTTCATGATCTAGGTAAGAGTCTCCAAGCCTTTACAATAATTTCTAAGAATGAGATTCAAAGATCCACTTTCCAAATCCTCCAAAATTATACATTTCTAACTCAAAAATCAAGAGAAAACTCTAAGTCTAGAATGGGAACTGTAATATCTAGGAGAGAACTTCCCGTCCCTTCAAAATTACACTAAAAATTCCATTTATAGTTTCCCAAAAATTAGCCATAAAAGACTATTCGGCGAAGTAAGTCGGGGTCGCTGAGTGGTTCGGCGATACGCCATTTGATCTCTTCTATCGATGTTATACATTGGTTCTCAGCATCCTCAAGTCCTGTAATTTTGGGCGATCCATCCTGTCATCGCGGAACTGATCAGCGACTCGCCGATTGCCCATTTTCTGTCGCCGACTTGGTTTCTTCCCTCAAGGATGGCACACTGGAACTTTAGGTGGACTGAAGAGCCACTCGGCGATTCGCCGAGTGGTCTTGACGATCATCAGGATTGCTTTTCTCCACTTCTTCAGCTTGCTTCATTCCTTTTTGCCTGTTAGTGTCCTTACTTTGTTCCTTAGTCCACATACCTGAAAATCAAGGTTTGAACTTCAGTTTATAGAACAAATTAGGCATTTGAGGATACTAAAACTACCAAAACAAAGCCCTAAATGAGTCCAAATCTCGGACTCATCAACACCCCCAACTTAAACTTTTGTTTGTCCTCAAGTAAAACTCAAGATCAGTAGTTCGATAAGGATGTCTACAAATAATGCTGCATAAGACTCAACATGAATGCACACAACAATGTTCAAACTACTTAAACAATGATCAACTGTGCACTAAAAGATTCAAATTGTGACTCACCATTATCAAAGATGCTCAAGTTCACAATACTTGCTTCAAATGCAAGTTCAAGCTCAACAAAGGTACTAACATGCCCTCACAACAAAGATGATTCCATATTCACACAAAACTTCTCAAAAATTTAAAGTCTCAGAATCACATACAACTCTCACACTCACAAAGATAGACACATGCATGACTCCACCCATAGGTTTGCCCTTATTTTCCAATCAACATTCGTTTCAGCTCACTCAAGATCACAAAGGTCTTTTCATGGCTTGTAACGGGGCTGAGTGCAAAGGTATGGTCATTAAGGTTTAGTGGCTTCTACCTTCATGAAGTATGGTTTGAACATTACTTTCCTCCTTTTCTTTATCATTTCAAACATGCTCACAATCCACCCCATTATTCAACTTCATTTGAACCACAGGACACCCCATTTCTTTTGCAATTTTCATTACTTTATTTCACAACTTGTTCAATCATTTTCTTTCTTTCTTCTTTTTCATTCCTTTTTCTCTTTTTTTTTACATGGAGGGGTTCCATCTTTTTCTTTTTTCAAATCAATCAACAAAAGGAAAAATTTCTCACATTTCTTTACTTTCCTTCTCTTTTCACCACACCCCCAACTTAGGCTTTTGGCCTAAGTTGGCTATTCAAAAGAACCACACTTCATGAAAGTTATGGGTGAATGGATAAAGAGAGGTCACAATTTTTCAAGTTTCTTCCAAGAAAATGGATCAGGTTCAAAAGGTGCCAAGCAAGGTTCACACATCTCACAAGGTTGGCCACAAAAGAGGTATATTGTCAAATTGTTTTCACTCTTCAAAATTCTTGCCTAAGATCATTTCAAGTGCTTGCATCACTCAATCAACCGGACGAACAAGGCAAATTCTAGGTGTCATCACACACAATTCTCAAAGTAATCTCATCACCCTAGGCATTGGTACCAATATCAAATAAGACTCAATACTTTCTAGCTAGCGTGCAATATTCATTACAAGAGACTCATTCGACAACCGGCTAGTCATAACAAAATGCTAAAAGTTCACATATTGCCTATGTAACTTTGTTTTCCTCATCGTAGCCGTACATTCATTTCGTTCAATAAGGAGCACTATTCAAGTTATCGGTATTGACCACAACCGATACTCAAATTTGCACAAGAACAGCCACAATCACACATAAAAGAGGTGGCAAATTTTTTTAAATTTAGGTGTTCAAAACCAATTTCATTCAAAATAATGGGCCACAAGCTAAAACATCTACACATAATTCAATAATTAAGATGCATATATTAAAGCCCAATATTCATAAAATAATCACAAAACAAGAGGTAGGTATAGAAATACCTCACCCCAACCAACAAAAAGAACCAGTTGTCCTCAAATGCAACTAAACCACGAAAACAGTCAATAAAACAACAGAGAGGGAGGTAAAAATCATCCTGCCAGGCTAAGCCTGGGGTGACGTCTGCATCTCAGTCACTCCATCTGTCAGGGCATCAATGCCCGGTGTTTCATCAGTTGGGGCTGCACTGGAACCTGCCATTTTAGTATCTCTCAAGGAGGTCTGAACAGCAGAATGTACCATTGCCTCCTCTAACTCAGTCAAGTCCTCATAAACAGCCTCATCGCGCACCTCAAGCTGCTCCTCATCTGTCTCGGCCTCAGACTCAGCAGCAGCAGCAACATCAGCCCTACAATCCTCTCAGGTGGTAGCCAGAGGTACCTCAGCACAGGCTGGAACATCAATACTCAGATAATGTGGGATCTCTACTGTCCCAAATAGCGAGGTAAAGTCTGTGGACTTCAGCTGGTCCACATCCTTCCTCAGCCCAATAACATCAGCCTTCAAGGTCGTCACCTCCTCAGAAGCTCTCTGTCCTCGCTCACACACAACTACTCTCGATGTGAGTACATCAATAGAATCCTGGAGAGGTGTCAATGCAGTAGTGATATCTCTCTCAATCATCCAGGGAACCTCGGCCTCTATTCAGGAAGCACGCAGATCGATAGAATGGGCTAGGTGCCCCATCTTGAGAAGCATGGCTTGAGTGATGGGAGGTCTAGATGTAGAAGTGCCAGCAGTCGACCTAGCAGGAGGGGGAGCAGAGGAGGTACCCAGAGTGCTAGAAGGAATGGAGCTAGAGGTACCTGAAGGCTAGAGGCCGGAGTAGGTAATGCTGCCTCTACATGTATCATATCGACATCAATCTTCGGAGATGTGTCTACCGGAGCTGCTCTCCTTCTATCAGCCTCGTCCCGTGTGTACTCGGCCTCTATGTGCCAGATATCGGTGGAAGATGGGGGAGTAACCTCAACATCCCTCTTCTCATCACGAGGAACTCCTACCCGATGACACAACTCTGTGATCAGTACTAGAAAGGAAAGGGACGTCTGGCGCTGTTTGGCTCTCATGGCCATCTCCTACTCGATAATAAGTCCCGAATTTTGCCGCTTCCTGGCTATTATAGTCCCAAGCAAGGCCGCCTTTGGATGGCGGAGAATGGACTCATTCTGTGATGGCATGATTATGCTGCTGATGAAGCCAAACCAGTACCGAGCTGTTATATTTAGGTCCCTCTTTATTATTGGCACTCTGGCCTCATTCCACCTCGGGGTGGTGTCAGAAATAAAGGGGGATAGACAACCCTTCAAGTTATCCATAGTTTTCGTAGTGATCATACCCTGGTACTCGTGCTCAATGTATGTAGCCCCCTCAAATATAGTGTTGATCTCATTGCTGTTGCATCTCACTTGCTTCCCTCGGACCATCACAGACTCCACTGGGTTGAAGGCGCTAGCCTTCTTATTACACTGGGGTACCAGATCACGGTAGGCTGAGAAGAATTCCTGGACCCACGTGGGGATATATGGGCCACCGGGCCTGGTGAAAAACTCGAACATGTGGAACCTAAGGGTGTCGCACACATTTGGATGCCTGTCCACTACACCATCCGTGGAAAATCTCTTTTCCTCCAAGATGGTCCTTAATCCCTTGGCCTTTAACCGGTTGAGTGATCGGGGATGAGGACCCTGAACTTGTGGTGTTGGAACCACCGTCTATGTTGGAGCTGGCACTGAAGCAGAGGTAGGAGGGGTCGGCTTCGAAATCCTAGATGAATCATGATGAGCTTTTGAACGAAGTTCTGCTTTCCGGGCCTGTACTGACTGATTATCCTCAGGCTCATAGAATGAAGTCTGAGAATCAAATGATTCTCCCTCGCTGCCGGAATTGTGCTCCGGTGTCTCAGCTATGGGCGCTTTGCCCTTTCCCTTGCCTCCCTTCAGAGGTAACTTTTTGCCCTTTACACTGGAAGTAATTGTTTCCTCATTAATCACGATCCCTCGTGCCCGCTTACGGGGTAGCATGCCACTATCATCCAAATTTGTTCTAGCCATACCTGCAAAACACATAGAAAGGTGTTAGAAATAGTCCAATAAAAGTGTAGACATTAAGGTGCATAAAGACTCGCTGAGTCACTTAGGCGAGCAAGATCGGTCTCGCCGAATGTACCATCACAAAATATTCTTAGAAGCAAGACAGGTCGGTGATTCTAAGGGCCATTCGGCGAATCACCGACACCAATCGGCGAGCTAAAAGTATCCCACCAAAAGTTACAGTGCATTTTAATGGTTATAGGCGCAGAAAGGGCGATCAAGAAAGCCTTTCGGTGAGCTCAGGCATCTCGCTGAAAGTTACAGAACAAACTCAACTAATTTAAGAAATTAAGGGCGATCTGAGGGGGCACTTCGGCGAGCTCGACGTAGCTAGCCAAATGGCCCAACGTGCCAGTTTTCAACCCCAAGTTTCAAAATAAAGCCCGCAGCCCCGAATTCAAAATATAAATCATACACTGTTCAATTAAAGGCTGACCCATACGACCCATGCCCTCGTGGTACTCAGACTTCCCAGAATTCGGCCAAAATTAGCCATTTAACGACTTTTTCCCTTAAGAATGACGTCAAACCCTCCATCATTTCACAAATTACGTCATTTGGCACAATTCGGAGTTACTTAGACTTCACCCCACTAGACCCAACACAAATAAGCCGCAACACAACAATTTAGAATTGATTTTAATCAAATAAGACACGAGAATCGAGCATTTAAGCATTACCACACATAATTCGACAAAATACAGGCAAACCAACACAGTACAAATGATTAAAACAGTTACCCACATCAGGCATCAACACATTTACCTATTGCATTCGAGTTCAACAATAAAATCAAAGTACAGGGTTCAGAAAACCAACCTTTATGGAAAATTTCAAGTTTGAATCGCTAGGTGGCAAAGTTATCCTATTCCGAGCATGAAATCACACAAAAACTCAGGTAATAGCAATAAAAAATGAAGATCAACAATTTGGTGAGAGGGTACGAGAGTTTGAAATGAGAGAAAATCAAGGATTTTAAAATTTTAAACTGTTTGGCCTTTAAAACCTTTCAGTTCGTTGCACCTTCGGCCAAGTAAGTCGTGCTCGCCGACCCACTCGATGATGCGCCGAATGGTATTTCCCTCACCGAGTTTTACAGGACCTTCAGCCATTTTGGGGGTTTAGCCAGAGACTGCAGGCTACCCAGAAATTTAAAAAAGAAACAAATAACAGAACTAATCATAGATGAAAAAGAATATATGCAAATAGAATACATAGATTATGAATTAGAAAGCGAGGATAATATATACGAATACGATAGTACATACGAATACGATAGTACATACGAATATGAATCAACTGAAAATAATAAATATGAAGAAAATGGTTATGAAACAGATGACTACAAGCCAGAAATATGACTGAAAAAGATATAAAAATAATACATAGGG
>JAJONR010000368.1:0-85276 GCA_029582245.1 Solanum etuberosum
CTTTCAGTTTTTGTATAGAGATCATGGTGGCCTCGACGGCCCAATCAGGACTTTTGTGCTAGTTGGCTATTTCTTTATATGAACTCTTGGGAGTAGATGTTTCTTTTATAGATCTGTTGACAGGGGCCTTGCCGGTCGAGGGCTTAATTTTAAGCCGAGATATACTTGTTTGTTTTCTTGATTGCATCTGGCTGCCATGCGCTAGTAGGAAATGGTGCAGTAGGGTCAGCTCGGGGGTGAGTTTTGGCATTAAGAGCCAGTTGCGCCCCTTGAGTTTGGGGAGTGACACTAGGTATAAAAAAGATATGGAGAATCAAGGAACTAACTGAATTCTAGGGACCTAGTGGATGGAAGAAACCCAATAGTGAAATCCCACATACCGGGTGACAAAATCTACGGAGAAATCCTTTGATTTTGGGGCTGAAACTTGAAAAACGCTGTTGCTTGTTCTGGATGGAAACTAGCGCCTCTTTCTCTTCTCTTCGTTCTAATTTGGATGATTTTTGGTGAATAAAGGTTTTGGGTAGGTTCTGACTAGATTATTAGTCTTAAACTGAGTAAAACGACGTAGTTTAGGTATTAAACGATGTAGTTTAAATGCCCAATGCATAGGAGAAAAGACCAGAACGACCCTGACTTAAATGCTGATGAGGGTCGACTACGAGGGGACTGACGGACCATCACTCGGTCCACGGCCCGTCAACTGGGTCGTGGTAGTGGCCTTGCCCTGCCTTTAGGTCCGGTAGGCCTCGTCTACGGTCCACTTCACAGACCCTGTGAAGGACCACGGGCCGTGAAGGCCACCATGGTTCCTCGCAGTGTCTTGGCGTCTACTGGTTCAGGACGACGGACCATGCCACGACTCATTAGTAGAACTACGACCCGTCAAGGCTGTCGTGGTTCATCACTTGGGTATTGGTGGCTCTGCTTCACTACCACGGCCCACCCTACGGCCCGTGTGAGGACTCACGGCCCGTGGAGGGGCTCGTGGTCCTCCAAAAATTTACTGGTTCAACTCATTTTCTGCTGAAGTATCCAAGGTTTGTTCTGAGGTGTTACATCACATCTAGATGAGAGGCCCGAGAAAAGGCTTAGGAGGGGTAAGCTTTACACTTTGAGGGCGGATGTAGACCAGCTAAGGTCTACAAATATTTCAATGCTTTGGAGTGAGGTTCCCCTTGCTGATACACCTGTATTTGTGCCACTGACTATGCCCAGCAGTGAGCCATCTTAAAGTGTGCAGCTGAGTGGGGAGGCTGAGAGAGTTGTTGAGTTGCTGACCCAGATGTTGATGAGGATGATGAGAGGGCTAACGATAATTTGACCGAATAGACTGATGAGAAAGAGTTGAAGAGAGAGAAGGATGAGCAGTAGATCACATTGACACTTAATGAGTTGCATGACACTGAGGAGGTGATAATCCAGGCTATATTGGAGAGATTCCTTTGGGAGACCTCCGCAGTTGGCACTAGTGTAGTGTCTTCAGACTCCATCATTCCTCCTAGTGATGAGTCAGATAATGATGCCCCATATGATGCTACATATGATTAAAGGCTCTTCAGACAGTTAGTTGATTCCACGTATGTTGTCTTGTATCATATTATCCTTTATGATTTGATATCTATTTGAGACTTTATTTTGTTTTCAGTTTAGTTTGTTTATGTATGTTGTCTTACTGTCATACCATGTCATGTGGTTAGCCTGGGGTCACTCATGGCTCTTGGCACCATGTCACTTCTAGAGGGTAGTTTTGGGTCGTGACAGTCTCTATGATATTGCTGCTCAAAATTGCTTATTTCTATAAGCACTTTTTAAATATAGTTTTTTAAAAAAGTGCTTTTGAAAAAAAAAGTAATTTGTGTTTGGCTAATGCTTTTGAAACGTGCTTTTCATAAGCAAATTGTGTTTGACTATTTTTTTTTTAAAATAATTTTAACAGTCAAATTATTGCCTTTTGGCAAGTATCAATGTACTTTTTATATTAAAATTATCTAATGGATAGAAACTATTTTAAATATCTATTATGAAAGTTTTAATTAAAATTTTATTTTTATTAAATTAAAATGTACATATTCAATTTTTCAATCAATATTATACCTTTTTTGGGAGGGTTGAAATATATAATTGTTATTTTTTCTTTTCTTTTTTTCAATCAATATTATACCTTTTTTGGGAGGGATGAAATATATAATTGTTATTTTCTTTTTCTCTAATAAAGCAAAAGTATTGTTGTTACTTTTTTTCTAATTCTGCAAAATAATGCGTAAAATAATATATAAAATATAAAATAATAATGTATAAATGTAAAATAATATATCAAAATTTATTATATAAAAATAAAAAATATTTTTTTTAAATGAAACTTAACCAAACTATGAGGTATGCTAATTAATTAATGAGGAATATATTGGTAAAACATGTATATATGGACTAGATATTTTAGTCTTGAAATTGAGTCGTTAACATAAAAATGTATATAGAGACAAGAAAACTATTTTAAAGAAAGTGCTGACTAGGAAAAAAACTAAATTAATAATAATAATAATAATTTATTAACCTATTTTATGATAAAGATTTTCTTACTAAGATTATATTTTTGGAATGTTTCTATGATTAATAGATTTTGTATAATTTTTACTTCTGATCAAATCTAATGAAAATCACTATATATAGAATGTTATTTACAAGATTCCCAAATTTAACCTTGTAAAAATATTCAATACCAACTATAAAGCCCCTTCTTTTGTTCCTTAATTTTTCATCCCTCACTTGTATTCTCCATATTTCTCTCTCCATACATGTCATCCACTTTGGAGATCACATTTTCAACTTTGTTTATGTCATCCAATTTTTTTTTCAATCCAACAATAACTAGTTTGCTGTAGAAACTACAGCTGCTTGTCCATCCAATCTGGTCTTACTCTTTAAGTTAGCCACTTAGAGTGTTGAAATACAAAGCCATGATAACTAACTAGTCATCTTCGTGACTCTATTGAAGACAACAAGAAATTGATCTGCTATGTTGGGTTATGGTTCTTCGATAACAGATAGACAGTCATAACAAGCACATAAATTAACTCCAAATTAACCACCTGTTTGATGATTAAAAAAACAGTCAAGGAGAGTAAGAATCATAGAAACTAAATTAGCTTGCTTTAGTTTCTATCATTCTTACTTCCCTTGAATTTTTTAATCATCAAACAAGGGGTCAATTTTAGTGTAAATTTAGATGTATGCTATATATGATTGTCCATATGTTATAGGAAAATTATAATCCAACAAAGCTCAACTACATGTTGTGCTCCATAGAGTTTCAGAGAAGAATATAGTTGATTAGCATGGATTTACACTTTAGTAATACAACCTAAGTGGTTCACTTCAAGAGTAGGAATAAATCAAATGGATAAGCAACCGCAGTTTCTCCAATAAACTATAAATATACATAGAAAGCTCAAGGGGACTCACAGATGGGCAGGAAATTCGGAGCTAAAACACCAATGATGAAGAAACTTGTTGCTATAATGACAACAAATATTCTAAATTTGTTTGTTTTACTTTTAATTGTAGTTCCTTTCAAAAGAATATTTGTTTCATTTCCTGTCAATTCTTTAATTTTAATTTTCTGCATGATATGTTTAATACCACAATATTCGAAAATTTTCTTTACTTTTACAATTACACCCTCCTTTTTTTTAGCTTGATACTTTTGTAGAAGGCTTGTCTCAACAAAACCTTGTTGGCATTACTACATAAAATTTAATTTAATTTGACGTACTATTATTAGATTATAAAAAACTTTCATAACTTGTATTAATTTACAGTAACATAAAAGAAGAATCTCAAATAATGTGTTTTCTAAAACGTAAGAATTTCTATAATTCAATCAAGAAAAAATCAATGAATTGATCATGTTATAATTAAATTATGAGTCAAAATAATTTAAAATATCAAAATTTTATAAGGTAAGAGAAGTTAACATAGAGATAACCAATTAAGAGAAGTTAATATGGATAACCAATTATGTGCAAACAAATGAGGCCAAAATTATATTTTTGGTAGGTTTGATTTAACTTTGACTTTTGAACAAATATAATGTAAATCAATATTTATGAAATGTTATTTACAAGATTTCCATATACTACAAGGTATGAAATTGAGACATTAACATATTAACGTATATAGAGATGAGAAAATCACTTTAAGGTATTTAAATGTTGACCAGGAAAAATATTGAATTAATAATATTATATTTGCCTATTTATGATAATGATTTGGTTACTAAGATTATGTTTTTGGTAGGTTTGGTTTAATTTTTGCTTCTGATCAAATCTATATACTAAGACCTCATTTGTTTTCATTAAGATTAATGTCTACATCAAATTGATTAAAATGTTGGTTCTAGATCTTAATATTGAACAAGTAATATTGTTGTTTTATAAGCATCTAAATATTTATTAGTTATTTATAGGAAAAAGCCCATATATACCCCTAAACTTTGCGATTTAGAGCAGATATATCATCATTAAAAAATGATGTAAATATATCCTCGTCATTTAAAAAAGGTGCATATACCATTGTCGTTTAATAAATAGTACATATATACCATTTGTCATAAATAGATTGAATGAAAAAGTGATTTTTTGATTTTAATAATTATGTCACGTAACTTTTAAAAATTACCACACCCTTTTTTTTACCCCTCTAGACCCGACCTAGACCCAATCCAACTAAAAAGAATAATTCTTCTTTTATCCAAGACACAATTCAAACTCACTTTATGATTGAGTAAAAGAGAAATTATTTGTTTCTTCATTTGAGTGGGGTCTAGAGGGGTAAAAAATGGGTGGGGTAATTATTTTAAAGTCATGTACCATTTTTAGTATTGAAAGTGTGAGTTTCATATCTAAACTATCACTTATTAGTTTGAGAAACACACATCTCTCTTTTATTTAAGTATGTTTCTCAAACTAATAAGTGATAGTTTAGGTATGAAACTCACACTTCCAATAATTTAGGTATGAAACTCAAAAAAGAGGATATTTTAGATATGTTTTTGACACTTGTCTCATTTCTGGACAGATTGAAGACCTAGGAATATATTTTCTGAATTAACATGTACAAAAATTTGTGTGTTTTTACTTTGTGATAAGTGGTGCACGAACTAAAAGTTTTTATGATATTTACACAATAGTATGGAGAAGTAGAAGGGATAGATTTTTTGAGCTACTTTGATTATATGGAGTACAACGTTAATCTCCAAATTACTTGATTTTTAGCTAATTTCATCTAAGAAACAAATGTTTTATGTTTATTCATCTTAATGTATTATCTTTTAAATAAACAAACAAACTTACATATGCATTATTACTGTACATCAGTTACCAACTATTTACTAGCGATTATCTTGGAACCTCATACTTGAACAAGAGTATTGTCATTCATAGTTGTGTGAAGTGTGTTGTAATAGACTTTAACCTTGTTAGCTCCATGTCGAAAATAAAAGGGTTCCCAAAACTCTAATTGTATAGGGCACACCTTTAGTTAGGAGTCTCTTTAGCTGTTGTATAGTTCGTGCCCTTTAATTTATTGCTTTCAATAATATAATACAATCTATCGAACACTTCTTCAAGTGTCCATAAATGTGATTGTTTCATTATTGAACTACTACACAATTTCTTATTTAAATTATTTTATCATATATCTTTGAATAGAATAGTCCTTCTATATATGAGTTGTGGACTACGATTTATTTTGCTCCTTTCAATAATATAATATAATCTATCGAGCACTTCTTCAAGTGCTCATAAACGTGCTTTTTTCATTGTTGATAAATGAGTTGTGGACTACAAGGAGTAACAAACATTTAAAGATTTTTTTTATAATTCTTGGTTATAAGCGATCTAAAAAAAGTTAAATAACCTAGTGTAATAGATTAAAAAATACTAATACTATAAATTATAATGTTGTATTATGCTTCTTTTGAGTTGTTCACTTATCCAATATATCGATGATAAATGATTTACTTGTATGATTCATTAAACACTCATTTGCACTAGTTTCATCAATGTACAACAAGTTTGATGCCTCAGTAATATGAAAATGAATACTTTGTGTTTACTCAACTTATATATTCGGAAGGCAGACACTTTTAAGTTGTAGGTAATAAAAGACTATGTCTAGAAAATTTAGAATGAAATATTTACGGTACAAGATGCATGAATTTATTTTGATGAAAAGTTTGATCTCTCTAAATTACTTATTTATCATTTGTTTATTTATGATCGCCACATTTTTTTATGTCTTCTAAAAATCTTGTTATATAGAACCTCTTAATTTTATAAGTTTATCTATTATATTGCTTCCTAGCTATTTTTTTGGTTTCAAAAAAATTTGTTATTGATTAAGTAGCAGTAATTTTGATTTATCGTACTATCATTACATTAAAAGGCCTATCATAACTTATAATACTTTATAGTAACATAAAAAATTATGAATTATCATGTCTCATCAATACTCTATGGGTTATGTGATATATACTTGGTGTGGAGGTAGATAACATTTCTATTGGCACAATCTCATACAACATTTTCCTCAAATATAATATATTGTATAATTCAATCGAGAGAAATCAATAAAATGATCAGGTTATAATTAAAATGTGAATCAAAATAATTTAAACGATCAAAACTAATATTATAGATCAACAAAGTATGAAATTGAGTCCTTAACATATTAATGTATATGGAGATGAGACTACTATTTTAATGTATTTAAAAGTGACCGGAAAAAAATTAATTATTATTAATAATCTACTTACCTATTTATGATAAAGATTTTCTTACTATGATTATGTTTTTGGTAGGTTCTAAGAAAATTGGTAGGTTTGGATTAATTTTGATTTCATCAAATCTAATCTAAATCAGTATATATGGAATGTTATTTAAAAGATTTCCTAATATTATCTTGTAAAAATACCTCATACCAACTATAAAAATTCTTCTTTTGTTCCTTATTTTTCACCCCCTCAATTTCATTCTCTATTTTTTCTCTCTATACGTGTCATCCTCTTTTGGATATCACGTTTCAGGTTTTTTTTATATCCTCCAAAAAAAATTCACAAATGTATGACCATTGCTGCAGCCGCTGCCTCTCCAACAGCAACCCCCGAGGTCACTTACATGACAACAAAACGTTACTCAGAAACAACAAGCAAACGTTTCTGGATGCAACAATAACAGACTCCATAAACACGATAGCAACAACAGATATCACAAATGCAACAATAGAGCAGCAACTACCAATAGTTAAGACGACTAGGGGATCACTAAGACTAGTAAGAATTCTAGAAGATGCTTTGTTATTGTCTGTTTAATTAACAAAGCCACTTCTAGAATTCTTGGATGTCTTGTTGATCAACAATCATCTCAATTATTGGTTGTTGCTACTCATATTTACTGCATTTGTGATGCCTGTTGTTGCTGATGTGTTGGTGGAGTCTTTTATTTATGTATTCTATGAACCCTTTGATTGTTGTTGCAGAGGAACATTATGTTGTTGCTTAATTATCAAAGTTTGAACTCTATTTTCATGCCGAATGATTAATTACAAAATGAAGTATTTATAAAACTGATTATCTCCGACTTGTTAATTAGTATAAGTATGCTGTCTTATTCGGATTTGTAAAATAAAGCCTAACTCCCTTGATTGTATTTATTCACATTGAGATTTTTTATTTATTATTAATAAAAGACCATGAGATACTTTGTCTAGTATGTATAAATTCAATTATTATTATTTTAGCTTTGGCCTGGAGAGTAATTGGCTTCCCAATATGACTATTATATTGTTCATCATCTTATAACATGAACCTCACATTGTGTGCTTCTTGTTCGTTATTCCAGTTGACCCTTTTGGATTTATAGGTTGAAGAAACAAAAGTTTCATCTTGTTATTTGACCTTTCAACTTCATTATTTTTTTAAGATCATAGACTGCTCTCTAGATAACATAGGATCTATTTATACACCCAAGGTCAATGAAGTGGCTTGAGCACCATAAGGCCTCAGGTTCAATTTCTAGTAGAGACAAAACACTAGGTGCATGTGGTTCTTCTCATCTGTTTTAGCCTTGGTGAACAGAGTTATCCTGTACTTGTTGTTGGTGAAAGGTGACAGGTATCTTATGAAATTAGTCGAGGTGTGTGCAAGTTGATCCGAATACTATATTTATATAAAAAAAACAAGTTCTATTATCGTAGAGCCACCATACAATTCCAACTTGTAGTACTCTTTATTCGTGATACTTATTGTGGTATTGAACCTCTTTTTGGTGATAAGCTGCTAAAAATAATGGCAAAGATAGGACAAATTGTTAATATCGAGGGTACAAAATGGTGACTCAGCAGTATTTAAGGGCCTAAAGATGGATGGAGGGTAGTTTTTTACTAATTTAAATACTCAAGGGGCATTTTAGAGCATTCTCTGTATATATTATTTTGATGATGAGTGAAACGAGTTCGATTTGAGTTTATGGACGAGCGATTATGTGATGGATCATGTACCGTCTATACGGGAGGTGGACACCTAGGGTCCTATAGAGATCATGACTAGTTGAGAAAGATTAAAGTTCTTTAGCATATGTGTACAAATGAGTGACTATGTGATGTAATACATAGTATAGAGTGATGATTGATGAGATACAAATGATGTATAGTCATGATTAATATGGTTATATTTCCATGATTGTGTGTGGCTGATTTATGATTAAAATGTTTGGTGATGACCATTGTGCCTTTTGTATTGAGACATCTATGTCCAGTGACCGTTAACATTGATATGTCGGAAACTGGGGTCGTCATGTATCTCTTTTTCTAGCTTAATACTTTTGTAGAAGGCTTTTCTCAACAAAACCTTGTTGCTATTACTATGCAAAACTAAATTTTATTTTACGTACTACCATTTGATTAAAATATATATTCATAACTTACATAATTTACAATTATTACATAGAAGGACAATTTCAAATAATATTTTCCTAAAAAGTAAGAAATTATATAATCCAATCAAGACAAACAATGAAATGGTCAGGTTATAATAATATTGTGAGTCAAATAATTTAAACGATCAAGATTGATATTATAGGCTATATGGTTGAGAAATTGATTCGTTACATACTAATGTATATAGAGGCGAGAAAACCACTTCAAAATATCTAAATATTGACAGGGCAAAAATAGAATTAACATTAATATTAACTTATTAACATATTTTATGATAATGATTGTCTTACTAAGATTATGTTTTTGGTAAATTGTTAAGATTCATATTTTGATTTTATATATATATATACCAATTTGAATGTCATCCTAGCTTTCATCTCCTAAGAATTAAATCATTCAAACAAACTTTATACTATTTTTGATATTATATCATATGAAAATGATAAATAAATTATGAACACATGAAATGTTTTAACCTTTATGAAAAATAAAGAAGTAAATTCATACTGACCTTTTTTCTTCCAACAAAGAAAAGCCATAAAAACAGTTGAATTCGAGAGCATCATACGGTGAAATGAGATTTTCTAAAAGAATGTAGCTCTAGGTCGCCTCTTATTTATTTGTGCTCTTCCAAATTTATATATGTTATGCATATTAAAACAATAGTCTTTTCATGTGCTTTCAACATTAAATTAGTTTAATTTGATCAGTCAAACGTTAAGTATAGGAAATTCAAATAGGGTAGAAAATAAAAAATAATGACAAAGAGTTAATTGCATTCTTAAAGTGATCATTATTTATTATTAGTAATTTGGTTACGTTTTTGTACAATTAGCGGTATGAACTTGGTGTATGCTAATTAAATCAATTAATATGGCGTCTCAAATTCTCTAACTTTTTGGGTAATAACGAAAACTTTAATGTGTATCATTGAAGTGTTGAATAAGGAATATGGTTTGAAGAAGAATATGATAAGCTTAACTACTTGAAGATAAAAGTGAAGAAAATAAATACATGACATAAAATATTAAACTTGTAAATAAAAAGTTCATAGAATTTGTATAGATCCAAAGGTGTCACGACCTGGGTCTACACCCTGGATGTGGCCGGCACTCGAGAACCATTGGTTGTCCCCAAGCGAACCCTCATCTTGGCTGACTACAAGCGGAAGACTAACTCAAGCATACATAAGCTTAAAATTGAATTAAATTCATTGAACTCAAATACTCAACTTTAAAAAGTCTGAAAAATACACAAAAGAAAGTAAATACAGAAAACTCCTCAACTCTGTCTATCTATGAAGCCTCTACTATTACAGAAGGATATTGAGACAAAATCCACGACATCTCCAAACTACTAACTGTGAGGTAAAGGTGAAGACCTCAGGAATATAAGAAGGTTCACCAAAGCTGACTGGAATATCACATGACCTCAACGAAACGTCTGTTGATGATTCTGAATACCTGTATCTGCATCATGAAACGATGCAGGTCAAATGGCGTCAATACATGGAATGTACGAGCATATAAGGGGAACTCTGCAACATAAGTATAAGCTCGAACTGATAATAATGAAGACATACTCACCTCCTCTCAACTCAATATGACTAAAGAATACTCAACTCGACTCAAGAATACTCAACTCAATATAAAAGCAACAATAAAAAATGCTATATACATGAAACTTTTAAAACAATAGATAATAACTCAAATGTATATGAAAATACAATGATAACTCTTTACTCTTATTTGGGAGATTCTCTAACCGACAACCATCACTATGAGCAACGTGATAATACAATGTCTCACCTACACTGCTAGAACTGTCTTATACCTTGCCGGAGTATAGGACATCCTCAACTAAGTAGATCCACTAAGCTATGCTTAAAAAGCAATAATTAATCATCTAAAAAGTATGACCCTTTAACCATGTTGGCAGACATGGTTTATGAAGATTTTGAGTTGTCTGGACCTATTCCCATATCGGTGCTTAATACTACTCCCAATAATATATAATCATGCTCATATGTTTAAAAACATAACTCTTCCTCTGGTTTGAGATATTTACTAAAACTACCCTCTTAAAAGAGGTAACTGCTCTTGAAATATCTTTTGAACTCATAACTCATTTAAAAAACTCTATTTCTCTTTTATCAATGTAAAAATTGATACCTCTCGGAATACATAGTCCCTTTATACTCTTACTCAATTCATACTTGAAAACTCTTCCTCTAAAACATATCAAAATCATATTTTAATATGATCATTGATGACTTGGGAAGTCATACGACATAAACATTGATGGTATATCTGGATACCATACTGCTCATACATTGATGATATATCTAGATACCATACTGCTCATACATTGATGGCATACTCGATTGTCATACTAATCATGTTTTAGAAACTCTTTTCTCAAAACTCATCTTTACTTTCTCAAAACTCAGTTTAAGAACTCAAGTGTTGGCTTTAAAAAAACCTTCTCAAAATTTATAACTCAAATCATAGGGTTCATGTGGAATTATCGACATGAACTGTAACACCCCGCTATTTGAAAGAACTAGAATTAGAAAGAAACTATTTTTGGAAATAATTAAATTTGGAAATTTTGGCAACTTATGCTAAGTATGAGTTTTGGGTCAACTTCAAATGACCATAATTCTCAGTAAATGATGAGTTAGGGGGGCTACAAGATATAAAATGAAAGGTCTTTGAATTATCTTTCCAACGCCACCGATTTTTCTATTTTTCAAGTTCGTATGAGGGAGTTATGCCTGTTTGGAGTCGGGCTGTCTGAATAAGGAAAGTCACCCGGATTTTAGAGGGGTAATTTGCTCTTTTCATTACCCAATTAGCTTATTTCATTTTTAGTAATTAAATTGGGGTCTAAACTGATTTGGTTCAGTTTACGCTTTACAAAATTACGCTAGGCTTGGAGAGAAGAGAACATAGGAGAAAAGAGGAGAAAGAACCAAAGTTCGTCACGTTCTTGAGTTTCGCTTGTGGATTTTGCCAAGGGTTAATCCCTACGAGGTATGTGAGATCACATAGCGTTGGGTTTGTTCACCCACGCACCAATCATGATTAAATTCAGCGTATTGACATTCTTGAAGGTAGAAAGTATGAGTTCTTGATGAGTTTTGTTGAAGTTTCGTTTGAATCTTGATTATTGAGTTTTGGAGGAGTTCTTGAGATGATTTGATGAGATTTAAGGTTGTTTTTTAGTAGATTCTTGTATACTTTGGTTGGTCTTCGAATCTAAGTGTTTGAGGAATAAACCAATCGAATCTAGATGGATTAGGGTCGAAAAATGAACAAGAAAATTCATGGATTTTCTGGGCAGGGGGCTGGTGCACCACGCCACTCAGTGCGCCGGAAGAAAGCTTCTGTAGTTTGGCCTCTGGGGCACCACACCACTCAGTGCGCCCCAATCTAGATTCTGTAGTTCAGGGTCTGGCGCCTTGTGCCACTCAGTACGCTAGGGTCGCCAGGTCCTCTACCCTTTCCTACTTCTTTCCGTTTTAGTTCCCTTGAATCGTACCTATGTTTTCTAGTTATTTTCTACACTCTAAGGTACATTTAAACATCGAGAGATCATCTATAACATGAGATCATAACCCTTGAATCCATAATTCAAATTTAAGGTAGAGCTAAAAGTCAAGTCAAGAGAGTTCTTAGAGTCTTTCAGAAGTCTTTTACAATCATTTTAAACTTATTTTTTAAAGACTTAAGCATTGAGTTTGAGAAAGAGTAGAGCCGAGTTCATTTCTTTAAAAATGAAGTATGGGGACTAAGTACTCTCAAAGAGTAAATGTTTTCACATTTAAGATGAGAGGAAACACCGATTTCCAAATGAATTTTCATGAGTAGTTTTGAGTTCCATCTCTTTTAAGAGATAAGATTTTTGAGTAATAACCTCAAACAAAATAGAAAGAGTTATGCTTTTAAACATATGAGCTTAGTATATTTTGGGAGTAGTATTGAGCACCAATATGGGGACGAGTTCATAATAACTCAAGTCTCCATAAACCATATAGCCAACGTGCGTAGAAAAAGTCATACTTTTTAGATGATTCCTTAATGCTTTTTAGCATAGACTAGTGGATCCACTTAGTTGAGGCTTTCTATATCCCGGCAAGCTATAGGATAGCTCTGGCAGCAGCGTGGGCGAGACGCTGTATAATTACATAGCTCATAGTGATGGGTGTCGGTTAGAGAAACTCCCACAGAATTATATTATACTTTATTATATATAAATTAAGTTGCTATTGTCTTTTTAAATACATTGAGTTGTTATCTACTGTCTAAATGGTTTATATAAATTGCATCTTTATTGTTGTTTAATTCTGCATTGAGTTGAGTATCCATGAGTCGAGTAAAGCTGAGGTAAGTGTTCCTTTTAGATTTTCAGTTCAAGCTTATGTCATGTTTAGCTTTCCCTTGCTTCTCGTACATTCAATGTACTGATGTCATTTTGCCTGCATCGTTTTATGATGCAGATACAAGTAACCATGATCAACATCCAGCACTTCGTTGATCCATTTGAGCACTCAGAGTCAGTTGGTGAGCCTCCTTGCTTTTCGGAGGATCCCTTTTTACATTGTTTTTTTTAGCATTTTTTCAGTTGTTAGGATGATCAGGGGTCTTGTCCCGACATCCCTCATAGTTTTAGAGGCTTTATATACAGATAGCTATAGTTCTTTAGTCTTTGCAGTTGAGTTGTTTGTTATAAGACTTGGTTTCCACTTTGGCTAGTTGAATGTTTATTTCTAAAACATTCTAAGTTATTTTGAGACAGTTGAATAGAGTTGCATTTGATTTCTTTCATTAATGCTTAAAGTCTTCCGTTGAGTAGTAAGCTAGGCCAAGGGTTCACTTGGGGCAACAATGGTTCTCGAGTGACAGTCCCGCCCAGGATGTAGGCTCGGGGTGTGGCAAACTTGGTATCAGAGCACAAAGTTCAAGAGTCCTAGAGAGTCTATGAAGCCGTCTCTGTAGAGTCCTAGTTATCGGTGTAAAGCGCGCCACATCTATAATTAGGAGGCTGCAACATTTAGGAACTATCTCACTTCTTTCATAGTCACTTCGTGCGATAAAGTTCATCTCTATAAAGTTTATGTCTAACTCTTGAGCGTATCTTTCAGATCATGCCTCCACGAAGAGCTGTCTGAGGTCGTCCTACTAGGAGGAACGTTGAGGAACAAGGGGTACCTAATGCACCAGAAGTGCAACCCCAAGGAGAGGCCACCAATGCTGAATTTCGGGAAGCTATCCGAATGCTGAGTCAAGTTGTGACCAACCAAGTTGGGAAATAAAGAGGGGTTCGACAGGATGTGGCTGATACATCTAGAATCCACGAGTTTTAAGGATGAATCCTCCAAGCTTCACTGGTTCAAGCATCACTAAGGATCCAAAAAACTTTGTTGAAGAGCTTCAGAAGGTTTTTGAGATTATGCATGTTACTGATGCTGAGAGAGTGGAGCTAGTAGCATACCAACTGAAGGGTGTCACTAGAATTTGGTTTGATCAATGGAAAAAGGGTAGAGCTGAGGGTGCACCGAATGTGAGTTGGGCTATATTTGAGGAGACCTTCTTGGGGCGTTTCTTTCCCCGGGAACTGAGAGAACCAAAGGTACGAGAATTCCTTACTCTTAAGCAAGAATCCATGAGTGTGCATGAGTATAGCCTTAAGTTCACCCAACTTTCCCATTATGCTCCGGAGATGGTTGCTGACATGAGGAGCAGGATGAGTCTATTTGTTACTGGGTTGTTTCGTCTGTCAAGTAAGGAAGGCAAAACAGCTATGTTAATAGGTGATATGGACATAACAAGGTTAATGATCCATGTGCAGTAGGTTGAGGAGGACAAGCTAAGAGATAGAGAAGAGTTTAGAAACAAGAAGGCTAAGACATCAGGGAATGAGTCCGGACAGCAGAAGAGTAATGCCAACCGGTCATCTTTCCAACAAAAGCAAAAGGGACCTACTCCATCATCTTCTAGTGCACCTACACCAAGGAACAGAGGTGAGTTCAATAATCAGAATTCACAAAATTTTAGAGCTAAACCTGAAGAGTCTCAAGGTAGTGTGGCACAAGGAGGTAAATGGGCTCCTGCATGTGCTAAATGTTATAGAAACCACCCAGGAACATGTCGTGATGGCTCCACTGGTTGTTTCAAGTATGGTCAAGAGGGTCATTTCATGAAAGAGTGTCCAAAGAACAAGCAGAGTAGTGGAAATAGGGGCAATAAAGCCCAATCTTCTTCAGTTGCTCCACCAGACAAGGCTGCACCTAGATGAGCTGCTTCAGGGACTGGCGGAGAAGCAAACTACATATATGCTATCACTAGTCGCCAAGAGCAAGAGAATTCGCCAGATATTGTCACTAGTATGATCAAAGCCTTTACTTTTGATGTTTATGCTTTGCTAGATCCAGGAGTGAGTCTATCTTTTGTGACTCCTTATATTTCCATGAACTTTGATATTCTTCCTAAGCAACTTCTTGAGCCCTTCAGTGTTTCTACACCTGTTAGTGAGTTTATTCTAGCTGAGAGAGTCTATCATGATTGTACCATTTCTGTCAATCACAAGAGCTCCATGGCTGACTTAGTTGAGTTAGATATTGTAGATTTTGATGTCATTCAAGGTATGGACTGGCTTCATGCCTGTTATGCCTCAGTCGATTGTAGAACTCAAGTTATTAAGTTCCAGTTTCCTAATGAGCCAGTTTTAGAGTGGAAGAGTAGTTCAACAGTGCCTAAGGTTCGTTTTATTTCGTACCTTAAGGAGAGAAAGTTAGTTTCCAAGGGTTGTGCCTATAACTTAGTCTGAGTTAATGACTCTAGTGTTGAGACATCTCCTATTCAGTCAGTTTCAGTTGTTAGTGAGTTTCCAGAAGTCTTTCCAGATGATCTTCCTGGAGTCCCTCCTGAGAGAGAAATAGACTTTTGTATAGATATTCTTCCCGATACTCATCCTATCTCTATTTCGCCATATAGAATGGCTCCCGCAGAGTTAAAAGAGTTAAACGAGTAGTGGAAAGATCTTCTTGAGAAAGGCTTTATTCGACCAAGTGTCACACCTTGGGGTGCTCCGGTCTTATTTTTGAGAAAGAAAGATGGTTCCCTTAGAATGTGCATAGATTACCATCAGTTGAACAAGGTTACTATCAAGAATAAGTATCCTCTTCTGAGAATTGATGATCTTTTCGATCAACTTCAGGGTGCCACTTGTTTTTCTAAGATAGACCTCAGATCTGGCTATCATCAGTTGAGAGTAAGAGAAAGTGATATCCCTAAGACAGCTTTCAAGACCCGCTATGGTCACTATGAGTTCCTAGTTATGTCCTTTGGTTTGACCAATTCTCCTGCAACATTCATGGACCTTATGAACAGAGTATTCAAGCCTTATTTATATATGTTTATTATCGTATTCATTGATGGCATTCTAATCTATTCGAGGAGTGAGGAAGATCATGCTAGTCATCTCAAAATAGTCTTTCAAACTCTTAAGGATAAGGAGTTATATGCTAAGTTTTTTAAGTGTGAATTTTGGCTTGAGTCTGTGGCATTCTTAGGCCATATTGTTTCCAGTGATGGAATTAGAGTTGACACTCAAAAGATAGAGGCAGTGCAGAACTGGCCTAGACCCACGTCTCCAACTGACATTAGGAGTTTTTTGGGATTGGCTGGCTATCATAGAAGGTTCATCGAAGGGTTCTCATCTATTTCATCTCCTTTGAGCAAGTTGACTCAAAAAACAATTAAGTTTCAATGGTCTGAACCTTGCGAGAAAAGTTTTCAGGAATATAAAAAGAGGTTGACTACTGCCCCAGTATTGACCTTACCAGAGGGTATCCAAGGCTTTGTGGTTTATTGTGATGCGTCCAGAGTCGGGGTGGGTTGTGTTTTAATATAGAATGGCAAGCTTATAACTTATGCCTCTAG
Source organism: Solanum etuberosum (assembly GCA_029582245.1). Lineage (NCBI taxonomy): Eukaryota > Viridiplantae > Streptophyta > Magnoliopsida > Solanales > Solanaceae > Solanum > Solanum etuberosum. The sequence goes on from JAJONR010000368.1 coordinate 16,944, forward strand.
ACAGCTTAAGATTATGAGAAGAATTACCCAACCTATGATCTAGAGTTGGCGGTCGTAGTATTTGCTTTGAAAATATGGCGTCACTATCTTTATGGTATTCATGTAGATGTGTTCACCGATCACAAGAGTATTCAGTATGTGTTTAGTTAGAAAGAACTTAATCTCAGACAAAGAAGGTGGTTAGAGTTACTCAAGGATTATGACATGAGTATTCTCTATCACCAAGGTAAGGCTAATGTTGTTGTTGATGCCATGAGTAGATTGTCTATGGGTAGTACTGCCTATTTTGAGGAAGACAAGAAAGAGTTAGCAAAAGATGTGCATAGACTTGCACGATTAGGAGTTCGTTTAATGGATTCCAATGAAGGAGGAGTGGTGGTGATGAATGTGGCTGAATCATCATTAGTGTCTGAAGTTAAGGAGAAACAAGACCAAGTTCCTATTTTGCTTGAATTGAAGGCAAATGTTCATAAGCAAAAAGTGATGGCTTTTGAACAAGGGAGAGATGGTGTGTTGAGGTATCAAGGTAGATTGTGTGTGCCAAGGGTGGATAAACTTCAAGAGAGGATCATGGAGGAAGCTCATAGCTCCAGATATTCCATCCATCCGGGTTCCACAAAGGTGTATCGTGATTTGAGAGAGGTTTATTGGTGGAGTAGCATGAAGAAGGGCATTGCAAAGTTCGTTGCAAAGTGTCCGAATTGCCAACAAGTTAAGGTAGAGCACCAGAGGCCCGGTGGTATGGCTCATAATATAGATCTTCTGGAATGGAAGTGGGAGATGATCAATATGGATTTCATCACAGGTTTACCACGGTCTCACAGACAGCATGATTCGATTTGGGTGATTGTAGATCGAATGACTAAATCAGCCCACTTTTTGCAGGTAAAGACTACCCATTCATCAGAGGATTATGCCAAGTTATATATTCAAGAGGTAGTCAGACTTTATGGAGTTCCGGTGTCCATTATTTCAGATAGAGGTGCACAATTTACTGTGCAATTTCGGAAGTCATTCCAGAAAGGTTTCGGTTCAAAAGTGAATTTGAGTACTGCTTTTCATCCTCAGACTGATGGTCGAGCAGAGCTCACCATTCAGACTTTAGAAGATATGTTGAGGGCTTGTGTTATTGATTTCAAAGGTAATTGGGATGATCACCTACCTCTCATTGAGTTTGCTTATAACAATAGTTACCACTCTAGCATCCAGATGGCTCCTTATAAGGCTCTTTATAGGAGCCAATACAGATCTCCTATTGGATGGTTTGAGGCTGGCGATGGTGGGTTGATAGGACCAGACTTAGTTCATCAAGCTATGGAGAAAGTGAAGGTTATTCAAGAGAGATTAAAAACAACACAGAATCGTCAGAAATCCTACACAGATGTTAGGATGAGAGACTTAGAGTTTGAAGTAGATGATTGGGTTTATTTGAAGGTTTCACCCATGAAGGGTGTTATGATATTTGGTAAGAAGGGGAAGCTTAGTCCCCGATATATTGTTCCTTATAGAATATCCAAGAGGATCGGTAATGTGGCTTATGAGTTGGAGCTACAGCAAGATTTAGCAGTGGTCCATCCGGTATTTCATATTTCCATGTTGAGGAAGTGTATGGGCGATCCTTCACTTATCACACCTATTGAAGATATTGGTTTTCAGGATAGCTTATCTTATGAGGAGATTCTTGTTCAGATTCTAGATCATCAAGTTCGCAAGTTGAGGACCAAGGAAGTAGCATCAGTCAAAGTTCTGCGGAGAAATCAGTTATTTGAGGAAGCTACTTGGGAAGCTGTCACGACCCAGGGGTACCCCTAGATGTAAAAAGGCGTACAAGACCCCGAGAGGTCTCATGCAAGCCAACTTAGCATATCATAACATCACGTAATAGAAAAGGTGTGGAAATTAAAAACCTTTCAATACAATCGCAGTTTTTTATAAAACGAGCGGAAGTCTAATACCATAGTCTCAAACCATCTAATCAACATGAATTGAGAAATAGCCCATACAATAGTCCAAGACATAAAAGAAAGTGGTGATCACATCCTCGAACACAATGAGGACTCACCAAATCTTCACTTCCTTGATCAACAACGAAGCTAGCCACGAGTGTGAGAATCTAAGTCGCCGGACCCTACATTTGATAAGAATGTAGGCAAGAGTATGCGTTAGTACAAAATGTACTAAATATGATAGCTAGCACAAACAACATAAACATCATGGTTAGTTAACATAAACCATAAACATAATCATGCACATACATCAATATCATAATAAGAAAGGAATACTTCTCAAGCAACCTTACTCATCCTTAGTCAAGACTTGGGTCATCACCTCTTAGTCAACTTACCTCATGGAAGGTACCTCAAGCAACAATTAAAGCTATTCATTCTTCATAAGATAACTCACATAGTTTATACTTACTTTTAAAGACATGGGGATTTGCCTCTTTGCCTAACTTACAAAGGCTAATGGGTATTCGCCTCTTGCCTTACTTACTTTTAGATTGTGGGTACTCGCCTCCACAACCTCATCATATGACACGGGTACTCGCCTCCACATCATTTCATAAGGAGCATGGATACTCGCTTCCATGTCCATTCATCATAATAGAAATGTGGGGACTCATCTCTTGTTCAATTATAAGGAGTATAGGAATCACCTCATATCCTTTCATATGGAGGTCAAGGGTAATCGCCTCTAGCCTCAAAAATTACATCATCTTTTAGTCTAGATTCATTTTAGATGAGAATTCCTTTCAAACCTAGAATCATTCATGTGAGTAAACCTTTGACATTCATACAATCATAATTAGGCAATTTATGTGGGAAGTATCCCTTCCTCAACAACAACATTAATAGTCAACAATGGACAACATAATCTTTAATCTCAAGCCATATATTTCATAATCATACTATATACTCAATCTCAAGCAATAAAATCATGATTTATCATATAAGCTGTAATTCTAATATATCTCACCAATCCTAGATTGAATATATCTAAACCCACATTATAGCCTTTCATGGCAACAAGACCCATTTACATAATTTCATCTTTCTAGACATGGGTTAGGCATGGGTACATGAAATTTCATCCTAAAAACATGAATAATTCAATCATAAACAATCACTATCCACTCAATTGGATCAACATTTATCATTACCCACAACATTGGAAGAAACCCTAACTAGAATTGGGGAATTCTTCATCAAATTAAGGGAATTCTAGGAGACTCCATGGATGGAAGATATACATGGATGAAAAGCTAATATACCTTTGTTACAATGTCCTCAAAAATTTGAAGATTGGAGACTTTAACTTGACCTAGCTTCGATTTCTTCCTTCTTCTTCCAACTTCTAGAGATATAATATTTGAGAGAAAGCTCTTGGGTTTTATTTTATATTCTTGAGAGAATGACTTAGTTGGGGGAAATTTGGGAATAATATGCTTATATACTTTCTAGGTTAGGAGCAAAACGACATAGTATTGCATTAAGAAAACTATGAAAAGACATTAAGACCCCAACTAAAAACTGCAGCTTTTCACGCTTAAGCTCGCCAAGGGCACTTGGCGACTAGCCAAAGAGACCCTTGGCTCGCCTAAATTTACATTAGCTCACCCAAAAGAGGCAGTTCACTAGGCGATGAGGAGGAGCTCTTGGCGATGCGCCAACTGGATCGGTGAGCCCCAACTTGGCTCACCCAATTTTCCAGTACCTTGGCCATGGGGACAGTCCACTAGGCGACCCTAAGTGCACTTGGCGAATCGCCAAGTCACTTGGGCGACCACACTGCCCCTCACCAACTTGGCTTGGGGAGGAAATGTTTCCCCCCACAATTTCCTAGGTATCATAGGCCCTTGCCCTATTCCATGGTATGTTACCCCCACACACTTAGCCGTCGTTTAGCCTACTGAGTTCCAGGGTGTTACACTATCTCCCCTTTGGGGACATTCGTCCTCGAATGAGATTCTAAGCACGTTTCTAAACGAAAAGACTCAAGACCAGCAGCCCATAATGCATGCAACTCATCTAAATGCACACAACTAAGGAGGAAACATCAACTAAGTGGTTTCTCCATAAAACCTTCACAGAAGCAACTTCCTTGTTCCTTAATTTCTTAACTTGCCAGTCCAAAATCTCAACCGAAACTTCTTCATATGAAAGACTCTCATCAAGTCCCAATCCTTCAAGGGGAACTATGGATGTCAGATCTCCAACACACTTCTTAAGCATAGAGACATGTAAAACGGATGCACGGTTGCCAACTCATTTGGAAAATCTAAATCATAAGCAACCTTACCAACATGTCTCAAGATTTGATATGGTCCTATAAATTGGGGACTAAGTTTTCCTTTCTTCCCAAATCTCATCACATCCTTCATGGGTGAGATTTTCAAATAGACCCAATCACTAACCTCAAACTGAAGGTCTCTTCTTCTAACATCGGCATATTACTTTTGTCGGCTTTGGGAGGTCCTCAACCTCTCTCTAATGAGTCGGACCTTTTCCATAGCCTCATGAACTAGCTCGGGTCCAATCAAGGCAATTTCACCCACTTCAAACCACCCTATAGGAGATCTACACCTCCTATCATAAAGAGCTTCATAAGGGGCCATACCAATACTAGAATGGTAGCTATTAATATAAGCGAACTCTATCAATGGCAAGTGATCATCCCAACTTCCCTTGAAATCGATGACACATGCTCTCAACATATCCTCTAAAGTTTGGATCGTTTGCTCTGCTTGCCCATCGGTTTGTGGGTGAAAAGTCGTGCTAAGCTTCACTTTTGTGCCAAGACCTTTTTGGAATGATTTCCAAAACTGAGAAGTAAACTGAGTACCTCTATCGGATATAATGGACAATGGCACACCATGCAATCTTACTATCTCCCTTAAATACAACTTGGCATAGTCTTCCGCCACATAAGAAACATTGACGGGAATGAAATGAGCCGATTTCTTCATTCGGTCTACTATAACCCAGATCGAATCATATTGGTGCCGAGTACGTGGCAACCCTACTATAAAGTCAATATTCACATCTTCCCACTTCCAAGTAGGAATGCTAATATCTTGGGCTAAACCTCCCGGTTTCTGATGCTCAATCTTTACTTGTTGGCAATTTGGACATTTAGCCACAAATCCCGCAATATCCCTTATCATCCCATTCCACCAATAGACCTTCCGTAAATCACGGTACATCTTGGTGGCTCGCGGGTGAATGGAATATCGAGAACTATGGGCTTCCGCCGAAATTTGTTCCCTTAGCTCATCAACATTTGGAACACATAATCGACCTTGGTATCTAAGTACCCTATCTCCCCCTTGGGAGAAAGCCTCAACGGACTTCTTGAGTACCGCTTCTTTCAATTCTACCAAAATCGGATCTAGACATTGCTTAGTTTTCACCTCACTCACAAAAGATGACTCGGAACCATTATGAACTATGACACCACCCTTGGTAGAGTCTACTAACCGAACACCCAAACGGGCTAATCTATGTACATCTCGTACCAATTCTTTATTATCCTCATCAATGTGAGCAACACTACCCATGTACAATCTACTAAGAGCATCCGCTACTACATTAGCTTTGTCGGGGTGATAACGAACACTCATGTCATAATTCTTCAATAACTCAAGCCACCTTCTTTGGTGAATATTTAGATCTTTTTGGGTAAACACGTATTGTAAACTCTTATGGTCGGTGAAAACATCCACATGAACCCCATACAAATAGTTCCTCCAAATCTTTAAGGCAAATACCACCGCCGCCAATTCAAGGTCGTGGGTAGGATAGTTCTTCTCATGAACCTTAAGTTGTCTTGAAGCATAGACAATCACTTTACCATTTTGCATAACCACACATCCCAATCCAACTCTAGAGGCATCACAATATACCACAAAACCATATGTACCTTCCGGTAAAGTCAACACCGGAGCGGAAGTAAGTCTATCTTTCAACTCTTGAAAACTTTTCTCACAAGCATCCGACCATATGAATTTAGCCTTCTTTTGAGTTAATGCCGTCAAAGGAGAAGCAATGGAGGAAAATCCCTCAACAAACCTTCTATAATAACCGGCCAAACCCAAGAAGCTTCTAATGTCTGTCGGTGATAGAGGTCTAGCCCAACTCTTGATTTCATCCATCTTAATTGGATCCATTTCAATACCCTTGCTTGAAATAATATGGCCTAAGAAAGCCACGGACCTCAACCAAAATTCACATTTGATAAACTTTGTGAAAAGTTGTTGGTCCTTGAGGATTTGCAATACGATCCTCAAATGATCCATATGTTCATTCTCATTTCTTGAATAGATCAAAATATCATCGATAAACATGATCACAAACATGTCAAGATAATGTCGGAGCACTCTATTCATCAAGTCCATAAACGTCGTCGGAGCATTAGTCAAATCAAATGACATTACTAGAAACTCATAATGACCATACCAAGTTTGGAAAGCCGTCTTTGGGATGTCATCATCTTTCACCCTCAATTGGTGATAACCCGATCGGAGATCAATTTTAGAGAAATAACTTGCACCTTGGAGTTGGTCAAACAAATCATCGATCCTTGGAAGAGGATACTTGTTCTTAATGGTCACCTTGTTCAATTGTCGATAATCAATACACATACACAGGGACCCATCTTGTTTCTTAACAAATAACACCGGAGCACCCCAAGGAGAGATACTCGGGCGGATGAAACCTTTATCCAATAGATCCTTCAATTGTTCTTTCCACTCCTTAAGTTTCGCCGGAGCCATTCTATAAGGAGGAATAGAGATAGGTTGCGTATCTGGGAGAAGGTTAATACCAAAGTCTATTTCTCTTTCGGGAGGAACACCGGGTAGATCATCGAGGAACACTTCTGGAAACTCTTTAACAAAGGGGACCGACTCAAGACTAGGGACTTCAGATTCCTCATCCCTCAACCTAACTATATGATAAACACAACCTTTAGAGATCATCTTTCTAGATTTAAGGTAAGAAACAAATTGACCTGTAGGCATAGAATTTCCCCCCTTCCATTCTAGGATAGGCTCATTTGGGAATTGGAATTTGACTACCCAAGTCCTACAATAAATAGAAGCATAACATGAATGCAACCAATCCATCCTAAGTATGACATCAAAGTCTAACATATCAAGCTCTAGTAAGTCAACAAGACTAACTCTATGGGATAGGGACATGGGACACCTTCGATAGACCCTTTTTGCCACCACAGAATCACCAACAGGAGTAGAGACAGAAAAAGGTTCTAATAATACATCGAGGAGCACATCAAACCTCATGGCCACATAAGGTGTCACAAAATATAAAGTAGCACCGAGATCAAGTAAAGCATATACATCTATTTGGAAAACTTTTAACATACCAGTCACCACATCCGGGGAACTCTCTTGATCACTTCTAGTCTGAAGAGCATAAAAATGGTTTTGCTTAGAAGCACTTGCACCCGAACCACTTGGACCGGATGAAGGGTAGGGTTGAGCCCTACAAAGATTATCTCCATCCTTCTTAGAAACCGAAGGACAATCTCTGATCTTGTGATTCGTCTTTCCACACCCAAAGAAAGCATTGGAACCCGCTAGACACTTACCTTCATGATTTCTTCCACAGTTAGCACAATTAGGAATCATGGACTTATTACCATCTCCTTGAGGTTAAGGGTTAGACACCCTTTCATTGTTAGACCTTGGAGGAGCATTTGAAGAACCTTGCCCGGAGAACTTTTGCAAAAACCTTGAACGACCCCGTCCACCGGACCTAGAATGTGAATAGTTAACATCATCCACTATTGCTCTCTTTGCCTCTCTAGATCTTTCCTTGAGCTTTTCTTCCTCAATTTGTTGGGCATGCACCATAAGGTAAGAAATTTCCATGTCATGGACAAGCATAGCGGTGCGACATTCTTTGACAACCAAGTTGGACACTCCCGACACAAACTTACTCATATTGGTTCTTCGATCCACCATAATAGAAGGAGCATACTTAGATAGTTGAGTGAACCTTAAAGCATATTCCCTTAAACTTATATTCCCTTGCCTAAGGTTAATGAACTCGAGCACCTTGGCCTCTCTTATCTCAAGAGGGAAAAATCAATCAAGAAAAGCACTTTTGAATCTTTCCCATTCTATGGTACCCGCTCCTTCCGGCCTTGCCTCTCTCCACTGATTGAACCAAATTTATGCAACCCCTTTGAGTTGATAGGCGGCTAGCTCTGCTTTCTCTACCGGTGTCACTCCCATAATAGCAAGTATCTTATAGACCTCGTCAATAAACCTTTGAGGATCTTCCTCAACTTTAGATCCATAAAATTTGAGAGGGTTCATCCTTGTAAAGTCCCTAACTCTTCCCTCCGCCGTACCCATATTTGGGTTCATAGGAGCTACCACCTCTCTATTGGCTTGTGCCGTCACAGCTTGAGCCAGCACTTTAAAAGCCATCCTAAACTCCGCATTCGTCACATTGTCAGCCAAAGGATCAATCGGAGCTTGAGGAGGAGCTTGGGTAGGAACTTTTTGTCCCACATTGTCTCCCTCAGTCCTTCTAGCATTAGTCCTTCTAGTAGTCATATCCTGAAAACCATCGGGGAAGGATTAAGAGAAAGAATTTATAGAGTTAAACTCCATGACACGACTTAAAGAAATGAAGAAGTAAAGTTTCCTAACATCTAGTAGCCTCTCATTCATAAATGTGGCGTGCTTCACACTTACGAACAATACTCTACTTGACGTGGTTTGAAACATCCTAGAACCATTCTAAACCTTGTGCTCTAATACCAAGTTTGTCACGACCCAAGGGTACCCCCTAGATTTAACAAGGAGTACAAGACCCCGAGAGGCCTCATACAAGCCAACTTAGCATATCATAACATAAAGTAATAGAAAAGGTGTGGAAATTTAAAACCTTTCAATACAATCGCAGTCTTTTATAAAATGCGCGGAAGTCTAATACCATAGTCTCAAACTATATAATCAACCTGAATTAAGTCTTGGGACACAGCCCATACAATAGTCCAAGACACAAAAGAATGTGGTCAGCATATCCTCGAACACAATGAGGACTCACTAAATCTTCACTTCCTTGATCAACAACGAAGTTAGCCACGAGTGTTAGAATCTAAGTCACCGGATCCTATATTTGATAAGAATGTAGACAAGAGTATGCGTTAGTACACAATTTACTAAATATGATAGCTAGCACAAACAAAATAAACATCATGGTTAGTTAACATAAACCATAAGCATAATCATGCACATACATCAATATCATATTAAGAAAGGAATACTTCTCAAGCAACCTTACTCATCCTTAGTCAAGACTTGGGTCATCACCTCTTAGTCAACTTACCTCATGGAAGGTACCTCAAGCAACAATTCAAGCTATTCATTCTTCATAAGATAACTCACATAGTTTATACTTACTTTTAAAGAAATGGGGATTCGCCTCTTTGCCTAACTTACAAAGGATAATGGGTATTCTCCTCTTGCCTTACTTACTTTTAGATTGTGGGTACTCGCCTCCACAACCTCATCATATGACACGGGTACTCGCCTCTACATTATTTCATAAGGAGCATGGATACTCGCTTCCATGTCAATTCATCATAATATAAATGTGGGGACTCATCTCTTGTTCAATTATAAGGAGTATGGGAATCACCTCATATCCTTTCATATGGAGGTCAAGGGTAATCGCCTCTAGCCTTAACAATTACATCATCTTTTAGTCTAGATTCATTTTAGGTGAGCATTCTTTTCAAACCTAGAATCATTCATGTGAGTTAACCTTTCACATTCTTACATTCATAATTAGGCAATTTATGTGGGAAGTATCCCTTCCTCAACAATAACATCAATAGTCAAAAATGGACAACATAATATTTACTCTCAAGCCATATATCTCATAATCATACTATATTCTCAATCTCAAGCAATCAAATCATGATTTATCATATAAGCTTTAATTCTAACATATCTCGCCAATCCTAGATTGAATACATCTAAACCCACATTATAGCCTTTCATGGGAACAAGACCCATTTACATAATTTCATCTTTCTAGACATGGGATAGGCATGAGTACATGAAATTTCATCCTAAAACATGATCTACTAATAATTCAATCATAAACAATCATTATCCACTCAATTGGTTCAACATTCATCATTACCCACAACATTGGAAGAAACCCTAACTAGAATTGGGGAATTCTTTATCAAATTGGGGAAATTCTAGGGGACTCCATGGATGAAAGATATCCATGGGTGAAATCTAACATACCTTGGTTAAAATGTCCTCAAAAGCTTGAAGATTGGAGATTTTAACTTGACCTAGCTTCAATTTCTTCCTTCTTCTTCCAACTTCTAGAGAGAGAATATTTCAGAGAAAGCTCTTGGGTTTTCTTTTTGATTCTTGAGAGAATGACTTAGTTGGGGGAAATTTGGGAATAAAATTTCTAGGTTAAGAGAAAAACGACATAGTATTGCATTAATAAAACTGTGAAAAGACTTTAAAGACCCCAACTAAAAATTGCAGCTTTTCACGCTGAAGCACGCCAAGGGCACTTGGTGACTCGCCAAAGGGACCCTTGGCTCGCCAAAATTTACAGTAGCTCACCCAAAAGAGGCAGTCCACTAGGCGATGGGGAGGAGCTCTTGGGGATGCACCAACTGGATCATCGAGCTCCGACTTGGCTTGCCTAATTTTCCAATACCTTGGCCATGGGGACAGTCCACTAAGCGACCCTAAGTGCACTTGGCGAATTGCCAAGTCACTTGGGCGACCACAGTGCCCCTCGCCAACTTGGCTTGGGGAGGAAATGTTTCCCCCCCAGAATTTCCTAGGTATCATAGGCCCTTGACCTCTTCCATGGCATGTTACCCCCACACACTTAGCCCTCATTTAGCCTACTAAGTTCCGGGGTGTTACAGAAGCTGAGGAGGACATGAAGAAGAGGTACCCACATCTCTTCGAGTCCGGAGAAATTCCAAATTAAGGTACTAATCCTTTCCTTAGCATTTGTTTTAAGTTGTCTTGTTGTATGTATATTTTGCTTGTTGGGTGTTTGAGCTGAATGTTAGATGTTACACCCTTAGCCTACTAGAGTAATCTCATTCGAGGACGAATGTTCCCAAGGGGGGTATATTGTAACACCCCGCTATTTGAAAGAACTAGAATTAGAAAGAAACCATTTTTAGAAATAATTAAATTTGGAAATTTTGGCAAGCTATTCTAAGTATGAGTTTTGGGTCAACTTCAAACAACCATAAATTTCAGCACAGGATGAGTTAGGTGGGCTACAAGATATCAAATGAAAGGTCTTTGAATTATTTTTCTAACGCCACCGAGTTTGCTAATTTCAAGTTCGTATGAGGGAGTTATGCCCGTTTGGAGTCGGGCTGTCTGAATAAGGAAAGTCACCCGGATTTTAGAGGGGTAATTTGGTCTTTTCATTACCCAATTAGCTTAATTCGTTTTTAGTAATTAAATTGGGGTCTAAACTGATTTGGTTCATTTTACGCTTTATAAAATTACGCTAGGGCTTGGAGAAAAGAGGAGAAAGAGCCAAAGTTTGTCGCGTTCTTGAGTTTTTCTTGCGGATTTCACCAAGGGTTAATCCCTACGAGGTATGTGAGATCACATAGCGTTGGGTTCATTCACCCACGTGCAAAACATGATTAAACTCAGTGTATTTACATTCTTGAAGGTAGAAAGTATGAGTTCTTGATGTGTTTTGTTGAAATTTTGTTTGAATCTGGATTGTTGAGTTTTGGAAGAGTTCTTGAGATGATTTGATAAGATTTAAGGTAGTTTTTGAGTAGATTCTTGTATACTTTGGTTGGGTATCCGAATCTAAGTATTTGGGGAAGAAACTAATTGAATCTAGATGGATTAGGGTAGAAAAATGGACAAGAAAATTTGTGGGTTTTCTGGGCAGGGGGCTGGCGCACCGCGCCACTCAGTGCGCCAAAAGAAAGCTTTTGTAGTTTGTCCTCTGGGGCGCCGCGCCACTCAGTGTGCCCCAATCCAGCTTCTGTAGTTTAGGGTCTGGCGCCCTGCGCCACTCAGTACTCCAGGGTCGCCAGGTCTTCTACCCTTTCGTACTTCTTTCCGTTTGAGTTCCCTCGAATCGTACCTATGTTTTTTAATTGTTTTCTACACTCTAAAGTACGTTTAAACATCGAGAGATCATCTATAACATGAGATCATAACCCTTGAATCCATAATTCAAATTCAAGGTAGAGCTAAGAGTCAAGTCAAGAGAGTTCTTAGAGTCTTTCAAAAGTCTTTTACAATCGTTTTAAACTTGTTTTAAAGACTTAAGCATTGAGTTTGAGAAAGAGTAGAGGCGAGTTCATTTCTTTAAAAATGAAGTATGGAGACTAAGTACTCCCAAAGAGAAAATGTTTTCACATTTAAGATGAGAGGAAACACCGATTTCCAAATGAATTTCATGAGTAGTTTTGAGTTCCATCTCTTTTAAGAGATAAGCTTTTTGAGTAATAACCTCAAACCACAAAGAAAGAGTTGTGTTTTTAAACATATTAGCTGAGTATATTTTGGGAGTAGTATTGAGCACCGATATGGGAATGAGTTCATAATAACTCAAATCTCCATAAACCATGTAGCCAACGTGGGTAGAAAGGGTCATACTTTTTAGATGATTCCTTAATGATTTTTAGCATAGACTAGTGGATCCACCTAGTTGAGGCGTTCTATATCCCGACAAGCTATAGGACAATTCTGGTAGCGTGGACGAGACATTATATCATCACATAGCTCATAGTGATGGTTGTCGGTTAGAGAAACTCCTTCAGAATTATATTATACTTTATTATATATAAATTGAGTTGTTATTATCTTTTTCAATACATTGATTTGTTATCTACTGTTTAAATGCTTTATATAAAGTGCATCTTTATTGTTGTTTAATTCTGCATTGAGTTGATTATCCATGAGTCGAGTAAAGCTGAGGTAAGTGTTTCTTTCAGATTTTCAGTTCAAGCTTATGTCATGTTTAGCTTTCCCTCGCATTCTCGTACATTCAATGTACTGATGTCATTTGACCTGCATCATTTGATGATGCAGATATAGGTAACCAGGATCAGCATCCAGCGCTTCGTTGATCCAGTTGAGCACTTATAGTCAGTTGGTGAGCCTCCTTGCTTTTCGGAGGATCCGTTTTTACATTATTTTTTAGCATTTTCAGTTGTTAGGATGATCGGTGGTCTTGTCCTGACATCCCTCATAGTTTTAGAGGCTTCATAGACAGATAGCTATAGTTCTTTAGTCTTTGCAGTTCAGTTGTTTGTTATAAGACTTAGTTTGCCACTTTGGCTGGTTGAATATTTATTTCTGAAACATTCTAAGTTATTTTGAGACAGTTGAGTAGAGTTGCATTTGATATCTTTCATTAATGCTTAAAGTCTTCCGCTGAGTAGTAAGCTAGGCCAAGGGTTCGCTTGGGGCCATCAATGGTTCTAGAGTGCCAGTCCCGCCCAGGGTGTGGGCTCGGGGAGTGAAATGAACGACTCAACTCAGGGATCTTAATAGCAATATGGAAACTCAGTACTCAGAACTCAAGACTCAAGAACTCAAGGACTCAAGAACTCGAAACTCATAACTCAATGATATTACTCCTCTCAAGGATACTTAATTTATGGAGTTTATGCATAATTATGGGCATGAACGACTCGACTCAAAGATCTGAATTACAATATAGACTCATGAATACAACTCTTCTCATTCTCATACTCATTTACTCAAATCTTGAAACAAGTTATAAATAATTTATAGAAGACTTCTCGAAAAGACTCAAAAGGACTTTCTCAAACTTTACTCTTAACTCTACCTTGAATTTGAATTATGAATTCAAGAATCATAATTAGGATATATAGGATTTCTCAATTATTAGATGTAGTTTAGATAAGTAAAATCAGGAAGAGAGAAAAGATATGTTTTAAAAGAACAAAAAACGGAGGCAGAAGGGACCTGACGTCCTTGGCGCAACAGTGGCGTGCCGCGCCAGCCCTTAGTTTCCTAAGGTTGGTTTGGGGCGCACTGCAGGTGCAGGGCGCCAGCCCCTAAGGTGCTACAGGGGGGCGCCGCCCCAGCCAAATTCCAGGATGTCCCGATGAATTTTGCTTCTCAATTTTTTATCCTAATTCACCTAGACCCGATTGATTTCTTCCAAACTTCCTTAGATTCGTAAACCCAACATAAGTAAACAAAAATAAACTCAAATTTCCTCAAGTAAAACCCTCAAACTTGAAACCCTCACCTTAAGAACTCAACAAACTCCACTAACAAGGAATGAAGAACAAAACCTCAAGAAACTCATCAAGAATCTTAATACACGAAATATAATGGATAAATTCAGTAAGGATACTTATGATTGGTGTGATGGTGAACAAACCCATCACTATGAAATCTTACATACCTCGAAAGAATTAAATTCTCGGTGTAAAATCCTCAAAGCTCGCAAGAATCTTGAACGCTCTTATTTTCTCCTCATGAACTCCTCTCAAAAACCCTAAGCGTGTTTAGAAATGACTAAAACTGATGAGCTAGGCTAGTGGGGGGAAGGAAAATACCAAGACACCCCTCCTTAAAACGGATGAATTGCCTTAACTAGACAGGCTGCAATCAAACAGACATATCTCCCTCATCCGAACTCAGAATTTAGTAAACTCGGAGGCTTTGGAAAGAGGACTCAGAGATCTTTGATATGATAGCTAATAGGTCACCTAACTCTTTCTGTGGTGAAAGTTATGGTCATTTGAAGTTGACCAAAGAGTAATCTCATAGAGAAATTCAATTGAAAGGAAAGTTTCCAACTCAAATTTATGCAATGGAATTTTAGTGACCTTAACATCTAAGAAAATTTTGAATCGCTCCGAAAAAAACTTATTCACCATAAATTGAGTGATGGGTTTCATGATTTAAATGCGGTCGAACAATTTAAGTTTTTCCTCTTCTGAACCCCCATTGAACCAAACTTGAGGCATCTTGAGCAAATAGGAACAAGTGAGCAGAGGGAAAGAACTCAAATTGTTCGGCCCCATTTGATTTTGAGATTTAAATCGGGAGACCCACCACTCAAATTCTATTCCCGGATATGTTCAAAAAAATAAAGCTTGAGTATCAACAAACGACCTTTGATTTTTATCACAGAGGAAAATTTGTTGTTCTCTAAAGTGGAGGACATGATTATAGAAAGAAACAAAGAATGCAATTAAGGAGTGGAAAATTAAGGAACAAAAGAAGACGTTTTATAGTTGGTGTGAGATATTTTTATATGATTAAATATGGAAATTTAATAAATAACATTCTATATATATTGATTTCTTTAGATTTGATGACAAGTAAGAAATAAATCAAATCTATCAATCTTAAAAACTTAGATACATGTATCTTGTATTAGATACATGTATTTGACATGTATCTGGCACTAGAAACATGTATTTGAGATACTAGATAAGCTAGCAAGAAAGGAGAGTGATGAGCGAGATTTGTCAATGTATCACAGATACATGTGAATCCACTTGGATACAGTTTATCTAAAATAAATTATATCTAATTTTGACCTCATGTATCTGGAGGTATCTGGAGGTATCTGGATACTCCAGATACATGTATCCGAAGTCCAAAATCTAGTAAGATTTGTAATATTGCAAACTAGCATGTATCTAAATAATTAGCTTCTAAACAAGTGGATTTCCATAAGTTACCTAAAATTGAAAACAACCTCAAGATACGCACTTTGTCATTCTTGGCGATCAAAGCTTGCGGGACATTTGTGTAGTGTTTCACTAAGAGCCATGTCTTGATTTTCATTCCTATAGATTGGCAAATATAACCATGCTACCATTTCTATGTGGACAGCGTCAACTAAAACGTGAGTGAAGAAAATATATTGGCTTGGACGATCCATGCACTTTTTTGAAACAAAGCAAACGAAAAGTCTCAGTAAAAAATATATAAACCTTAAATTTGTTCCCTTATTGTTCTCCCTATGCATTCATTCTGCTAACAAAACTTGTTCCTTAGCTAGCTACTTTCTAGTCTATAATATTAATTAATCGTGATAGGTTAAGTTTTTCACTCATTATATTAGTTAACATGATTGCTTCGTGATTGAACTATCTATTTGTTTTAATCATTTCTTTGTATAGTGTAGTCCTTCTATGATATATTGTGTTTGTATTTAAGTCGGGACTACAAGGATTGACTGACATTTAAAAGAAAATTTCATTTAAGTCTTTATAATGCTTGGTTATAAGAGATCTATAAAATAATTCAAGTAACTTGATATAACCGATTAAAATACACTAAGAGTTTGTGTAACACCTAGGAAGTTCCTAAGAGCAAATCAGACATTGGAATAAAAAAATAACTGAAATATTGCAGAAGAGGGCTTGTACGGACCCATTCATGGACCGTGAAAGGAACCACAGACCGTGAAAGGAATCTATGATTGAACTCAGTATTTGGAATTTTCGTAGGTAAATTTCAAGGATGGGTTTACAGACCGTGAAAGCTTGGAATTTTCGTAGGTAAATTTCAAGGATGGGTTTACAGACCGTGAAAGCTTTCACGGGCCGTGTACCGGTCAGTAAACCAGAACCCCAAGGACTCATGAACCTTGTCTTTCATGGACACTCATATGGACCTTGAAGGGTTGTACGATTCGTAGAAGCTTCCGTGGAAATAACCCTAAGGATTTAAGGAGCTCAGACATTCTATGGAAACCTTTACAGTCCATGTTGTACAGACTGTATAGTGGTCCGTGAAGATGGTTCCGACAGTTTTAAGTCAGGGTTATTTCAGTCTTCTCCCACTATTTTAATTCCTATATAATATCGTTTTTGGCCTATTTTAAGAGGAAATAATTGATTCCTAAATACCCTAACCTCCCCATTCACTCTTATTCTTCCAAATCCAATTTTCTTCTCTCTCAAGTTTTCTCCCAAGACTAGATAAAGGATCTCAAGTTTTAAGTCTCTTCTTCCCAATTCAGGTTAGGTTCCAATCAGGGTATATGAGAACTTCATCAGTGGGTTCTTCTTCCTCCATTGAGTCCCAAAGAAGCCCTAATTTCTTCAAGCTATGAACTCTCAAGTCTAGGATTTCATGATTTCTTCTGGGTTTTTATTGAATTTCGATTTCTTTTTCATGATTGATCTTATCAAGAATGAATTGATTATAATTCAATATTTTCAATGATATTTTCATGAACCCAAAGCATGCTAGTATTTTCATGATCATAATTATGTTATTTTCACATACATGTCTCAGATTATCAAATTTTCATAAATTATGATGCTTTTGATTTTGAAGTTTATCTCAGTATATATGATTATCATGAATTAGATGCTTTCAGATAAAGTATCTTTCAGATTATATTCATTTAATGTGATTTAGGAGCTACTCAATATTCTATTAAATTTTTAATATGATTCAGTATTATCAGATTATTACTGTTTTCACATTTATGCATGTTTCCATTGAGAGTATACTTAGCACCAAGTGGACTCTTGGAATGAAGGTTTTCGTTTATCGTTTGTGGACCTTTTGTAGCAATCTCAAAAGTCCTAGAACTATGTGCTACCGTAGGATTCGTCTCAGATATACATTAATTAGTGGATCCACCTTAGCTTAGATATCATGGTCCTTACCTTGGCAAGTAGGACACTCTTTTTTTATGTGGGAGAAGAACATTGAACTACATGTTGCAGCTCATATGGTTTAGATCGGTTATTGTATACATCCCACAAATCAGTATGTTTTCAGATATTGCATGACCTTGTACTATGTTCCATATCAGATCATTAGTTTTCATGTTATGTTTACTTGATCATTGCATTGATATGCTTTACAAAATCATCAAGTTCAAATATCTTGTTTATGCATTTTCTTCATACTCAGTAAAATCGAAGTACTAACCGCATACTCATCTGTCTATATTGTTTCATAATATAGGTTCTGATGTACATCCTTCAGGCCGCGGTTAGTACAAAATCCTCTTAGTGTACACTGCTTTTGGTGAGTCCTCGTGTTTCGGGGACATACATTTTATGACTTTCTTCAATATTTTATTTCAGTTTACGGTTTGCTATGAACTTGTCCTAGAAACTCTTTATGATTAGAGGCTTTTCAGACAATTAGTTGATTCCATGTATGTTGTCTTGTATCATATTATCCTTTATGATATGACATCTATTTGAGACTTTATTTTGTTTTCAGTTTATTTGGTGTATGTATGTTATCTTATTGTCATGTGGTTAGCTTGGGGTCACTCATGGCTCTAGGCACCATGTCATTTCTAGGGAGTAGTCTTGGGTCGTGACAGTCTCTATGATATTGCTGCTAAAATTTACTTATTATTATAGGAACTTTTTAAAATAGATTTTTAGAAAAGTGCTTTTGAAAAAAAAGTAATTTGTGTGTGGCTAATACATTTGAAAAGTGTTTTTCATAAGAGAACTATGTTTGACTAATCTGTTTTATTAAAAGAGATAAGTGTCAAAAACACACCTAAATTATTCTCTTTTTTTTAGTTTTATACCTAAACTATTGAGAGTGTAAATTTCATACCTAAACTATCACTTATTAGTTTGAGAAACACACCTCAGTGGTGTGTGTAATGCACTCTCTCTTTTATTTGAAAAAATCTTGACACATTGCATTCCACATGGATAAAATATTTCAACTTGATAAAAATTAAATAATAAAATATTAATATTAATTAAAAATTAAAGATTAAAGTATTATGTAACACCTCAGACTTCGAAAGAGCTAAAGAGAAATTTGTGCAAGTCACCCATCAGTTTTTAGTTTTAGGTCAACTTCAATCGACCATATCTTTTAGCACATAAAGAGTTACGTGGCCCATGACCTATCAAATAGAAGGCCTTTGAGTCATCTTTCCAACTCCATCATGTTTGCTAAATTTCGAGCTCAAAGAAAATAGTTATGGCTATTTGAGTGAAGCCTCTCCATTTAAGGCATTCCATTCATTTTAGGAAAGAGTATTTTGGTCTTTCCCTTTCTCCCACTTGTCTTAGCACATTTTTCCTTACCCAATTAAGGATTTAGTCAGATTCTAAATTACCTATTCACGTTCCAAAACACTTACGGATTAAGAGTAAAGTTTCAAGAGGAGAAAAGGGCAGGGTTTAAAGCGTTCTTTCAAGAACTGAGGATTTCGCCAAGAACAATGTTCTTTCCGGGTATGTAAGTTTCTCACAGTGTAGCACTCGTTTGTCCTCACACCATACCTATAATTTTTCCATGAAATCGTTTATTAAAATGATATTTGAGTAGTTCTTGATTTTGACTTCATTCTTTAACAATGGAGGTTTTGAGTTTCTTGAGTTGAGGATATTGAGTATGAGTTGTGAATCTTGATATGGTTTATATGAAATTTTGATGAATTCGTGTTAGGTTTGTGAATCAAAAAGAGCAGTGCCACGTTTTAAGTGTGGGGTGGAGGAATGAATTCCCAATTTTTACTATTTTATTGAGTCTTTTTCTTTTTTAGGATGGGTTCCTTGGCTTTTATTTTCGGTTCTTTTCCTGACGATAGTCCCTTTGAACCGAGTATCTTTTATTTTATTTTTTTAAGAAAAAATTTTCTTTTTATTTTTTTATTTTTTTATTTATTTTAGAGAAAAAAAAAAGACTCTTTTGAGTTGTGTGATACTTGATATTTAGACCTAATTTTGAGTAGTACTTTCTTGTGAATGCTTGATTTCTAAGGAAATTGCAGACTCTTTGACACCTAGGCTCAAGGTTGTGACTTTGTATATAGCTTATTTTATTTTGTAGTTTGTTATGATCTTGTCTCTCTTAGAAGTGGAATTGATCCATCTTGATTGATACTTGTGCCATGTGTGGTGATAATTTGTTTATTCTATGTTTTGCATCTTAGTCTAGAACTTGCCCTGCATGTTATTGAAGTGAAATAAAAGGTGTTGCTTTGTTTTAGTTTCTTTGATTTGTCTTGTAAATTTTAGTCTTTTCAGATATTATATCATTAGTTAGCTCTTTTGAGCTTGTAGCCTTTTGTTGGTAGTCATATTTTGCTCTTAACTATTTTTTTGAATCCCTAGTTTTTGCACATCGCTTCCTTGGGCACTGTAGCATAGACTTATTATAATTATTAAATCTGAAAGAAAAGGATTGTTGAGTGTAAAAGTTAACCAATGAGAGCTACAAAGTGATGAAAAGACCCTCTTTGAAAGAATGTGATATGAAAAGAAAAAAAAACTTTTAAAAAATAAATAGAAATGATTGAAGCATTTTTGAGATGATGGGAATTACTTATGAAATAATTGTTGAAGATAGGGCTGAAAATAAAAAGAAGAAAATAATGGGTGATGAAGTCTAAATGTGCTTAGGGAAGTGTAAGTCACTATTATATAGTTTTCCTACCCGTCTCCTAGCCTACATTACACCCCGTTAAAGTCCTATTTGATTCTATTCGAGCATGCTTAATTAGTGGAGATGTATATAATGGGAAAGTCTATGGTTCTTTGTGCATACATGTGAATTTTATTTGTGAGTGTGAGAGTTGTTCTTTGATACGAAGTCCTTAATTTATATTCAGTCTTTTGAATTGAGTGTGTGGAGTATTCTTCATGTGAGGGCACTTGTTTCATGATGGATAGGCGATTTTATTAACTTTCCTTGACGATAATAGGTGAACAATCTTAACTTTGATGAGTTCAAAGTCTTTCCTTGAGGTTAGGAGGTTAGAGGTTTGTTGTTTGTTTGTATATCTTGCTTAATGATCGAAATTGTACTTGATGTTTTGAAATTTCTATATGGCCTAATTATTTTTATCAACCAAAGGGATGGCATTCCTAGTATAAACTTTTGAGATGAGCTTTAATATTTGCTCGAGGACGAACAAAAGTTTAAGTGTGGGGTGTTGATGGAGGCCAAAAATATATATTTTTAATCATTATTTGCCTCACATTTATTACTTGTATTTATCCTTTTTGAGCATGAATTTGATGGATTGTGCTAAATAGTGTATTTATTTGTAGAAGTAAATTAGTGTAAAGTTGAAGAAGTTTGGAGCTAAAACGAATTAAAGATAAAAGATTATAAAAGGAAATCAAGTAGACAACTTAATGGATTAAATTCAATATAATAATATATAATATATATAAGAAGTGCATATTGAATATTCCGAATTGCCAACGCCAAAGAGTATTGTTGCCACATGCAACTAATGAAGGCCCCTCAAATTTTGAGGTGGTTTCACGCGTACAGGAATTCTAATTCCTTTTGGGTTTCGTTTCCCAATTTATTTTGGACTCACTTACGCGTGAAACCACCTCAAAAATTACTTTGTAAGGAAAAGTCGTCAATGCTTTTTAGGGTTCTTTTCTTCTTCTTCTTCTTCTTCTTCTTCTTCTTCTTCTTCTTCTTCTTCTTCTTCTTCTTCTTCTTCTTCTTCTTCTTCTTCTTCTTTTCTTAGACATTAGTAGCTAACCACCCATGTTCTGAGGCTACGACTATGGGCAATTGTTGAACATCGATTGTTTTGAATTGATGTTGGTTATCGCTTAAATTACTTTTTTATTCTTGTTTAAGTATTTCATGCTTGATCACCATGGAGATAAATATATTGTCTATTCTTGGACTCAGGAGACGAAGAGATAGATAGACCAAAGAATACAAAAAGCTTGATCTTTCTTGCATATCACTTGATTACATTCGTGTTTAGGATTGACACCCGGACGAACAACACACTTGGTTATGAAACGGGACAAAATTTAAATGCTCGCCAATTGGGCTTGTCTTTATCCCCGCTCAGCGATGTAGTTAGACAGTCAATTGGAGTAGGCGATTAGAGGTCGGGAGACCATGATCATAAAATCAACCTTGCAAATCAATAATTTGATAACCTTAGTTAATTCATTACTTAAGATGTGATATATGAAACCATATGCATGCTGCAACCCTGGATTTTTTCAACCATTGTAAGTAATTTTATCATTTAATTCTTTCATTCTTAGTATTTAAATAAAAATCAAATTCTTTTGGCACTCTTAAATAAATAATTAGACTAGTATAATTTAGTAAAATAATTAATTGGCAAGTCCTTTGGGTTTGATAATCTGGCTCTTTTAGAGCCACTATATTACTTGCGCGACCACGTACACTGTGTGTGCAATAGGGAGTAACATTTTACAATATTATTTTTCCACATGCCCTCTGTAACACCTCGGTCTCGGAAAGATCTAAATTTAGGAAGAACTACATTAGAAATAGCTAAATTGAGAATTTTTCAAGTTAGTCTTAATTTTTGAGTTTTGGATCAACTTCAAACGATCATGACTTTCAGCTCAGGATGATTTAGGTGGCCCATAAGGTATCAAATAAAATATCTTTGAATCCTCTTTTCAATGCCATCGAGTTTGCTAAATTTTGAGTTCGGATGAGGGATATATGATCGTTTGAGTATAGCTTGTCCAGTTAAGGAGATTCACCCGTTTTAAGGAGGGGTATTTTTGTCTTTTCCTTACACCATTAGCCTCAAACGTTTTTTCATCCTTTTAGGGGTCTAAACTGATTGGAATTAGTTTTTTTCATTCCAAAAGAGCTTAGGATTTTGGAGAGAAGTTCAAGAGGAGAAAAGGAAGAACGATCAAGATTCTTGCGAAGCTTTGAAGATTTTCGCCAAGAATTTGATTCTTTCAAGGTATGTAAGTTTTCATAGTGATGGGTTAGTTCACCCTCACACCAATCATGAGTTTTCTTATTGAATTCGTCCATGAGATTTCGTGTATTGAGTTCCTGATAAGTTTTCTTGAGGTTTTGTTCTTCATTCATTGTTAATGGAGGTTGATGAGTTCTTGAGGTGAGGGTTTGAGTTTGAGGGATTTTGAGTAGATTTTCATTTACTTATGTTGGGTTGAAGAATCTAAGAAAGTTTGGAAGAAATCCATTGATTCTAGGTGAATTAGGACCAAAAATTGAAGAAGAAAATTCGTCAGGTTTTCTGGGAAAAGCCTGGGGCGGCGCGCCACCAAGGCACAAGGGGGCTGGCGCCCCGCACCTGCAGTGTGCCAGAGAGAGGCTTCTGAAGTTTTGGGGCTGGCGCCCCGCACCACTCAGTGCGCAAGGTCGTCAGGTCCCCTACCCTTCTGACCTTCTTTCTGTGTGAGTTTCCTCGAATCGTACCTATGTTCTCTACTTGATATCCACATTTAAAATCTTCATTAATCCTTGAGAGATCGTGCATATCCAAGTCATAACTCTTGAATTCATAATTCAAATTCAAAATAGAGTTAAGAGTAAAGTTCGAGGAAGTTCTTTTGAGTCATTTGAGAAGTCTTTTGTAAACTTTTAAAACTTGTTTTAATATTTGAGTACTTGAGTATGAGGATGAGGAGAGTTGAGTTTAATTTTTCAAAATGAATATATGGGGACTAAGTATTCCCAAGAGTAAATTTTTTTACATTTGAAATGAGAGGAAACCTTGATTTCCAAATGAGTTCATGAGGAGTTTTTGAGCACTATCTCTTTTAAGAGAATCTTTGGATTAATAATCTCAAAGTTTGAGGATGAGGAAATATTTTTAAACATATGAGCATGAGTTATATTATTGGGAGTAGTACTGAGCACTGATATGGGGATGAGTTCAGATAACTCAAAGTCCTCGTAAACCATGTCTGCCAACATGAGTAAAAAGGGGTCATACTTTTTAGATGATTTCTTATTATTTTTTAAGCATAGCTTAGTGGATCCACTTAGTTGAGGATGTCTTATACTCCGGTAAGGTATAGGACAGTTCTGGCAGCATGGGTGAGACGTTGTATCATCACATACCTCATAGTCATGGTTGTCGGTAAGAGTCTCCAAAATAAGAGAAAAAGAGTTATTATTATATTTTTAAATACATCTGAGTTATTATCTATTGTTTTAAAAGATTTCTTTATAATACATCTTTATTGTTGCTTTTATATTGAACTGAGTTGAGTATTTCTGAGTTTGAGTATCTTTGAGTATCCTTGAGTTGAGTTGAGTTGAGAGATGAGGTGAGTATGTTTTTCTTTTTTTTATCAGTTCAAGCTTATGGATGTGCTTTAGAGTTCCCCTTGCATGCTCGTACGTTCCATGTACTGACGTCATTTGGCCTGCATCTTTCATGATGCAGATACAGGTAACCAGGATCATCAACATGCACTCCGTTGATACCATTTGCAGTTCCAGAGTTGCTTTGGTGAGCCTCCTTGCTTCCGGAGGATTCCACTTTTATTTTCAGTATTATTAAGACGTCGTGGGTTTTTTCCTGACGTCTATCATAGTTATTAGAGGCTTCATAGACGGTAGTAGTTGAGGAGTCTTTTCCATTTCCTTTGTGATGTTTAAAGATTTGAGTTGACCAGTTATGTTATTGAGTATCTCATACTTTATTGACTTAAACTGATTTTAGTAATGATGTTGTTATGAGTTGAGTTACAATTGAGGTTCATTTATTATTGAGTAAGTCTTCCGCTGAGATTTGAGCCAGGCCAAGGGTTCGCTTGGGGCCAGCAATGGTTCTCGAGTGCCGGCCACGTCCAGGGTGTAGGCTCGGAGAGTGACACCCCCTTATTAGAGGTTCACGTCACCAAATTAAACCGCCCATGCTTTTACCCATTTGAGTCACCCGGGTATTAATTTCAAATAGGTTTATAGGGTGGGCTCGTGCTGAGAGCTAATGGAACTGTCAGAATTGCATTTTGATGTCGTCTACATGAAGTTTTGACCATAGTCAATCGTTCATGTTTCAAAAGCTCCAAAACATGAAAACTCGCATAAAACCAAACAAACGATCAGGTGACCAAATTGTCAGTCCCAGAAAGTCATAAATTACTTGGGGTCGTTATAGAAAAGCTTTAAATGCCAAAAATAACATAATAAAGACGAAATTAATGACCTAGAGGGTCATTACTTAAGCATCTAAAAATAAAATCCTAGTTGATTCAAAGGGACTATCTTATGAAAAAGTACAAAAACAAAATTTGAGGAATCTAAAATAAAAATAATTAAAGAAAACACAAGAATAATACAAATAACATAACTAACCACTAAGAAATTTGCAAATACCACAATTTAGCATAAAATATCTAATCATAGCAATCTGACCACCTAATGTTTTGAAAAAACATAATGCAATGTAATTTACCCCAGAATATCGTTTTAAAAAATACAACTTCATAATGAAAACTATATAGAGAAATTAGCGAGAAATAGACCTACACCTGTCTGTAAATTTCAGACACTCGATAAAGGGAGGAAAAGTGCGATATGAACCCTGCTCCACAAGGCAGGGGTCCTCACGATACTCCTCGCACCTTGACCCCTTTGTCTGTCAGACTAGGTTTGACCCAATCAATGGAGAGTACAACTGAGATTAAGATTTTGACCTTATTATTTATATATATATCTTTTGACAATGTTTTTAAGGTACAAATTATTAACATAGCTATTAGGACTTAGAATTAGACATTAAGAATTTATTGTTCTTAGTCTCTAAGGTTTACTTTATAGTTTTAAGCTATTATTGTGGTACGAACAATATTCTCTTAAGTGCTGCTTTAATCAAAGTTTAGTCAAAGGTTTCAATTACTTTCTTTTACTTTAATATTTTCATTAGTTTAAATTATTATAATTGTTATTTTACAATAGTTATGAGTAGCTAAATTTATAACTAGAATTATGAAACATAGAATATGGATAATACTAATGAATGGTTTACAATAATATATCTATTCATAAAGGTGATTATTGTGTATTAAGTTCCTTTCATACTTAAAATTTTCTTTAGATGATTGAAAATCATTATTAAAAAAACTCACCCATATGTTGACATGTTTGATCATAGAGGTCTATATAAGGAAGAGAGTTCATTTATAAGGATTTGGTTCTACCAACCACCATCTAATAACTTGAGTTCAAGAGAGGATAGTCTACTTGAAAATCTTGATGGATGGAAAAAAAAAATTGACACCCAAGTGCTTAAGAAGGATTTGGGTGATATTCTCATAATTGGGTCGAGATACTGTAGGAGATTCACAATGAACACTCCTAAATGAATGGATAGTAAATATCTACTGGAGTTCTGATAAATAAGAACCCAATTTTCCAATGATAGTTACTTTTGTGAATCTCAACATTAATTATAAACAAATTAAACTCTTACTCTCTCTATGGGATTTGACTTCAACCTAGTTGGGTTACTGTTTTTTATATTGATTACTTTAATCCTGTAAAAAGGGTGTAGTTTAGGCGACATCACATGTTCTTTGTTTGAATTCTAATGTATGATGTTTGTGCTTTATCATTATTAATGATGCTTGTTTTCTCTATTGCCTATAGCATGAAGCTGTGGCATTTAATATTATTTGCGTCTAGTGCATGATTTTCTAGTGCATCCACCAACTTGTTTCCTTCTCTTAGTATATGTATGTAATTTACTTATAGTCCACCCAATAGTGTCACTTGTAGTAAACCTATAAATACCCATCCCATATTGTAGAATAGGTTATAATCTTTTTTGCCTCTAAATTCTTGTAATAAGTAACTCATCTTCTAAATCTTTCACATCAATAAGTGAAATGTTCTCTAGAACTCATGAATTATGTAACTCGTGATCTGGTTATCAGTTACTTATTTTACCTTAGGAAGTATATATCTATATAATTGATATGCTCAAAATAACACCATAAGATGATGTAACACAATCATATTTAAATATAGTAACACAAATAAAGTTGGGGTTGAATTTTACTTGGTTTAGGGAGAAATACTTTGGATTAGATGAATATTAGATTGTTAGTCTAATTTCTATTCCATAAAAGTAGGAAAGATTTTGTTTTTATTTAAGGACTAAGATTGCCTTATAAATAACATTGAGTTTAAGAGATATGATTAAAAAACTTAAGTTTTATCCTCACAATGGAATGCATCATTCTTGGTTTTCATACAATTACAAATAATTGGGTTATGCACTCAACTCCTGAACCATCACTCAATCTTTTTTAAGAGTTGAACATTTCATTTCAATATTATTTTCCTAAAATCTATACAAGCTATTTAGATAAGAATAATTGATCAGGCCATATAAATTCAACATATTCCTAAGAAAATCTATTAACCAAGGGTTAACGTCTACAATTCATGCAAACTACTTCTAACAAATCTTAATTATCTTTACCGAGCAAAATTAAGATATTATGTCACATGATAATATTTGCAACCATCAGCCAATCAAGAAAAATGACAAGTAGTTTGATATCTTAATTCTCAAAAATCATGCAATACATGAAAAACTTAAGAATGTTACACCCTCATTGAGTTGCAATATTAGTAGAGGATTTAGATACTCATAATGGAAAGAAAATAATGACACATGATTGAATTCTAATGCTTACTTTGAATAAAAGATAAAAAGAACTTTGTTTTTTGTTCTTCACGAAACTCGTAAACTAGATAGAGAAATATTGCAAAACTAAAACTTTGAAAACTAAAAACTATGTGTGAATCTCTATTACAATAAACCTATGAAAAGTATTTATGATGACCCGCATAGTTTGAATCTAAACTGAATTAACTTTCTTGTTAACATTATTCACAGACCAATCTATGAATCGTACATTGGTCCACGATTAGTAGATTTCCTTTAATCCTATCATTGATCCTGCTTTAGTGTTTCTAAACTTCTGTTATAGTGTAATCCATAGACTATACTTTGAACCATGATAACGCTCGAATGTACTCTTCAAAATTAATTAAAAGAGACAGTGGTCATCGTCAATAAAAAAATACCCAACTAAGAGTCGGGGTCGAATCTCACAAAGAATGGTATATCATAGAAAATTCTATCAAGAAATTGGGTTGTAAAATCATTCATTTGTAGTAATAAAACAAGTGGGTGGATGTGTAATGACCTGATTCCATCGTTAGAGAAAATCCAATGGGTAAAGAATTGGGGCCAGAAAACTTTTGAGTAGTAACTTGGAAATTCCTTTAAGTAGTAACTTGGAAATTCCTAGCCTAGTCCAGATTTGGAGGAAATCTGAGTCAGTGAGGTCTAGGAAAATCTGGTAATGAATGTGAGATCTAATCATGTATTTTATCACATGAGTAGATAGCTAAGACGTTAAGGAACCCGTATGACTTTACAGAATCGAATTCGAGCGAGTAGAACTCCCGAAACTGATCTTAGCGTGAATGGGTAATTTCTGAGTGTCATGGGTTGAATGTGTGTTGTAAAATGGGGGTTTGAAACTCATTAATTAACTCTCTGTCTCCGTGCAAGCGGTCAAGGCGGGATTATTCCCGCCAGGGTGGGACCGCTGTAGCGGGATGAGGTCCGCCACAGCGAGACAGACGTGACTTAAGTCAGAAATAAACCCCAAAAATGTTATTATTCTGCAACATTCTATCTTGAGAGCTAAGAAAAGACCCAGGGATATTTCTTGAAGGTTTTCCACCTCTTCTAGTACCAAAGGTAAGGTTTTTACTCCCCGAATCCATTTTTCGATCCGTAGAACTTTCTTGGGTAATTATCGATGGGGGAGGGTTTTGATCTGGGATTTATGGTGGAAGAAGCCCTAAACTGGGTATGGGGATCAAGGGTTTGGCCTAGGGTTGATATTATTGATTATAATTCGGGTAATTAGGTCTTGTTTATTGATCCTCGCGTTATATTGATTGTTTGTAGACCAAGAACAAGTGGAAGGAATCCGAAAAGGGGAGAATCAAGTTTCTTAGGAGGATTCAAGCTTTGTTCGAGGTAGGTGATGATTTTGATTTCATGTTTGTGTGATGTATGTTAGTAATTGCTTCATTGTAATGCATGTATGTATGTGAATGTTACACTATTGATCACACCTATTGTAAATGAGTATGAATGAATGATTGTATGCCATGAATCAACACTTGATTGTATGATTATGAGAATATACATTGTGATTGTCATTGCGGTATGTTGAATGGAACGGGTGTCATGTTCTGACACACTGATTGGGATCGGATGTCACGTACCGACATATAAATTGGAACGGGTGTCAGGATCCGACACACTAACTTGGCACAAGTGCCACGATCCGGTACACAAACAGTATGACTATGGGTTCCATGAGAGGACCAATTACTTGTTATATATATGTGTATTATTGAGAATGTGGAATTGTACATTGCTCCTGATATGATGACTGATATTGTATATGTTCGGTATATACCTATTTACTGCGTTGTGATTACTTGCTTATATTACACTTATTGGGATAGCCGCGTGATCCTACCAGTACATTGTGGTTGTGTACTGACTCTACACTTGCTCTTTCTTTGTTGAGTACAGGGCATCTTCAGGCGGCTACTGACAGACCTCATCTAGGAGATCAGTGATCAATCGAATTCAAG
The DNA here is from genome assembly GCA_029582245.1 of Solanum etuberosum. Classification (NCBI taxonomy): domain Eukaryota; kingdom Viridiplantae; phylum Streptophyta; class Magnoliopsida; order Solanales; family Solanaceae; genus Solanum; species Solanum etuberosum. The sequence goes on from JAJONR010000368.1 coordinate 46,387, forward strand.
GGTGAGCCAGTTTTTCCAGGCTGCCATGAGTTCTCCTTTTGCTCAGTCCATCTTATTTGGACTTAGATTAGCACTTTAGATATTCTCTTGTTTAGTTGAGTTGCACCTATTTTCTTAGACTTGATGAACTTTAGAGTTTTGGTACATTGACTTTCAGATTCTAGGCATTATTTCCGCAATTGTTTTGTTAGCCTTCAGAGTTTATGGGAACTCTCTATTTTTCCTTTAGACATTTAAACATGCTTCCGTATCTTTAAATACTTTAGTTTTTGTTAATTTGGTTAGTTGGGTTGTAGTAACGGTTCTCTTGCCGGAGGGTTAGTGTGGTGCCAATCACGACGGTCTGGGTCGTGACAAAGTTGGTATCAGAGCCCTAGGTTCGTTAATCTCATTGTACCAAAACGAGTCTAGTAGAGTCTTGCGGAACGGTACGGAGACGTTTGTACTTTTCTTCGAGAGGATATAGGTCTTTAGGAAATCTCTTTGTTTCTACTCCTTTCGTGCTATTACTTTAAGCTAATTGGTATCTGGGTGATACAAATTGGTATCTTTCCTCCTTCACTCTACGGTCCGAACTAGAGCAACAGAAATGGTAACACCATCACTAGCAAGTGAGAATGTGCATAACCTATCGCCAATTGAATAGGGTCACCATTCAGAAAAAGCATCCACTACCTCGGATAGATGATCTTTTTGACTAGTTGCAGGGTGCATCCGTTTTCTTTAAGATTGATCTATGGTCGGGCTATCATCAATTAAAGATTAGGCCTGAGGATATACCAAAAATGGCATTTAGAAACTACTATGGGCACTACGAGTTTCTAGTTATGTCGTTTGGATTGATAAATGCGCCTGTAGCTTTCATGAGTTTGATGAATGGTGTGTTCCAACCATTTCGGGATTCGTTTGTGATTGTTTTTACTGATGACATATTGGTTTATTCGAAAAGTGAGGAAGAGCATGCCGATCATCTTCGCATTGTTCTGGGTGTTCTTGGGAGACAACAATTGTATGCTAAATTTTCTAAGTGTGAGTTTCGATTGACTTCGGTTGCCTTTTTGGGGCATGTAGTTTCAAGGGAAGGGGTAATGGTAGATTCCCAAAAGATTGAAACAGTTAGGGATTAGGTCCGACCTAGTTCTGTGACTGAATTTAGGAGCTTTGTGGGGCTCGCTAGCTACTATCGTCGATTGTGAAGGAATTAAGGTCAGATTTGCAGATTCAAGTTTATAGGTGACAACATTCAAGAAGTTTTGGTAAGGGACGGCTAGATCATGAACACCATTACTTTGGAAAAATGCATTTAGTATTGTTGACATAACATGTATGGGTTGTGTAGTAAACGATGAAATTATGTGGCGACAATTGAGGTTAGAATCTCTACTACAATTTACTAGATTGAGTTTTTATTAAGAGGGTCATGATACGACTACTCCAATAGCAGCAATGTTTACTTGGTTAAGTTATTAAGTGTGTAAAATTGTGGAGAACCTGGGCATATGAGGAGGAAATCAGCGAGGCCGTGGAGGCCGGGGAAATGATAATGCAAGTAGAGGAGCAGTGCAGCCGGGTAAGGAGGTTGCCTATCAAGATGACAGGGCTCATTTTTATGTCTTTCCGGGTAAGACTGAGGCTGGGGTGTCTGATGCAGTGGTCACAGGTACTATTCTCGTATATGACCGAATGGCTAATGTTTTATTTGATTTGGGTTCTACTTATGCATATGTGTCAGTTCAGTTTATCTTGGGATTTGATGCGGTTTGTGATGTGCTTGATGCCCCCATCCATGTTTCTACCCCAGTTGAAGAGTCAGTCATAGTCACCCATTTATATCGTGTTTGTCCTGTTGTGTTTATGAATTTTCAGACTTGGGTTGATTTGGTTATGCTGGATATGACTGACATGATATAATATTAGGCATGACTTGGTTGTCCCCCTATTGTGTTGTGCTTAATGGTAATGCTAAGTCGGTAACTCTAGAGATCCTGAGTAGGGAAAGGTTAGAGTGGGAAGGGGTGTACAAGCCTAAGCCAACTAAGGTCATATCTTTAGTGCGGGCTAGGAAACTGGTGGGGCAAGGGTGTTTGGCGTAATTGGCTCATATTCGGGATGTTGACATTGAGTCTCCCTCTATTGAGTCTATTCCTGTAGTGTCTGAATTGCCTCCGGATACAGATATAGATTTCTGCATTGACTTGGGAACTGACACTCGCTCCATCTACATTTCTCCTTATTGCATGGCTCTGGAAGAATTTAGAGAGCTTAGAGCTCAAATCCAGGAGCTTCTTGATAAAAATTTCATCCGTCCTAGTGCTTCTCCGTGGGGTGATCCTGTCTTGTTTATTAAGAAGAAGGATGGTAGTATGAAGACTAGTAATTTTATCTTAAGCCATAAGGGAGTGGATTGATACCGGAATGACAAGCTTATGGATAAAGAAAATCCCATTTAGTATACTTGGGTGAAGGCAATTGAAGATTTTAGTATGAAAGTGCGTATAAAATTGGGTTAGTCCGTTGAATTTGATGGGTATACCTGAGTTTGAGGTATCATGTCGATGAAAAGGTTGACTTTGTAGCAATAGCCAGGGCTAACTGAGTGTGATGGTAGCAAAGGTTCGTGATGGATTGTGATGGAATCCAACTATATAATAAGATTGTTGGTTAAGCAAATTTTGTATAGTAAATACGACTTACGAGTATCCAAGGTTGTGGTTTTCTAATATTTGGTGAGTAACGTGGTCGTATGGAAAGTTTTAAGAGGTGGTGGGACATCACTCGAATAGAATTTGAAAGAGCTAAAGTCATAATGAAGGAAAAATAGTGGGATGTAGTACAACCTTGAGAGAGAGGCGAGAGCAAGAATATTTTATTTGATTGCAAAGGTTGAAGGGATATCTTCAGAGGGGTAGATAATTTGGTTCAGAGACGCGTGATTTCATTCGTTTTGTTGTGGCTATTGTAATAGTGTCACGGGTCCATCAGATTGGTTAAAAACTATTGAAAAAGACTTGAGAAAGGAGCGTGCAGACACTAGCTCAAGTGTGATGATAAGTGCTTGGTTTTTGTTTTCGAGTTTAGTAATGAGTACGATTGAATTTTTAGCGAAAGATATTGTAAGATCGATGGAGATGCGATCAATGATAAGTGAAGATCCATGAATTCAAAAAAATCTTCAAGGTATAAGCTAATGTTGATAGATAAGGGGATTGTGTTATACGGTTGAATTTACAACTCAAATTTGTCATTGTAAGTCTACATTCGTGGTGACATATTTTGTCAAGGTATTAATTTGTAAGGTGAGAAGTGCTCAATTATATCAGGTATTGAACCATTGAAAGGACTTACACTTGGGTTGAGTCGTAAAGTTTATTACTCTTGATTGTTAAAGTACCTTAGAAAGTTTTTCATTTAAAAGTGTTGGTTTAAAGTAAGGTAAATGGTCGGAGTGTTCATGATGGTTGTTAGTATTAAGAGTGTGGACTTCAGTGGAATGATGTTAAGAGTATGTGGAGTCAACTGAATGGAAATGACTGGTATCGACTCTTCAGAGGAAAAACCTTTGGTGTTATTCAATGATTATTCCGTAAATTCTTATGTGACCATCTGTTTCATTTTGTACATGGTTGTGAGTATGATCACTAGCTATGCTCAAGTATGTTTTTACTTTTGTGGGTGGATCCCTTAGTGGTGGATCAGTTATACCGATCCTGTGATGTTCTCTTGGTTGAGTGGGATGATTGGGAAGATTTGGTTATTTTAGATGACATATTTGGTGTTGTCTTGGAGTTGTTAAAGTATTTCAGTAGTTCTACATGTACCACCTTGCTTATGAGAATTCATAGAAGAGCTACCATGCGTAATTATGGTTGTTTGACAATCTTAATATTCATCTAGTCGTCGAGGTAATGTATCGATTGTGTGTGGTTGAATGTGGGGATCATTCGGTCCAATTCTACTGTTCTTAAGAGGTAAGCTACAATTACTAAATCTAGCATTTCGATAGTGTTGTTGGAGGGTTTGTATGCCTGGACATATCCCTTGATGAGTATCTGATGTCTAAGGATCATTTTTTTAAAACTTAAGCTCATGGGAATTTATGTTGTGAGAAAGAGATGTTGATAAGAACTATGATTGTTTGAGTATTATGAGTGTGTGTTGGTTGGTTCAGGTTCACCTCTAATTGTAGCGAGCATTGATTTAGAATTTTATCATGCTTATGTGAGAAAGGATTAGTCCTGAGTGTCAAGGTCCTTGATAACATGTGGCAGACGTGTGTACGATCAACTTTGGTGGTTATTGAGAATAGCTTTGATGTTAGTTAAGTTTACGTACAACAATATTTATCACTCGAGTATTGAGATGACTTCATGGATGCACTGTATAGGAGGGGATGTAGGTCTCCCAGTGGTTGGTTTGATGCAATTGAGACGGGACCTTTTGATGAGAATCATTAGGGAATGTGAAACTTATTTGGGAGATGTTCTAGCAGCTCAGAACACGCTTAAAGAGTATGCAGACCGGAAGGTCGGATATTTGAAGTTTATGAGGAGGAGCCTATAGCCATTCTAGATAGGAAAGTTCGCAAGTTAAGGTCAAAGGATATTACATCTGTCAAAATTCAATGGAAGCATCGTCCGGTGGAGGAAGCTACTTGGGAAACCAAGAAGGACATGCGAGACAAGTATCCCTAGTTGTTCAACGATTCAAGTACTACTCTACCCTTACTTTAGCCAGTCTTTCCTAGTTGATCACTCAGGGATGAGTGATGGGTAAATTGGTATCCATTGTAACGACCTGATTCCGTCGTTAGGGAAAAGCCAATGGGGAAAGAATTAGGGGCAGAAAATTTTTAAGTAGTAACTTGGAAATTCCTAGCCTAGTTCAGATTTAAACGAAATCTGAGACAGTGAGTTCTAGGGAAATCTGGTAATAACTGAAAGATCTAATTATGAATTTGATCACATAAGTAGATAGCTAAGAAGTTAAGGAACCCGTACGACTTTACGGAATCGAATTCGGGTGAGTAGAACTCCAGAAACTGATCTTAGCGTGAAGGGGTAATTTCTGAGTGTCATGGGTTGAAGGTGTGTTATGAAATGGGAGTTTCAAACTCGTTAATTAACTCTCTGTCTTCGTGCAAGCCGCCAAGGCGGGATTATTCCCGCCAGGGCGGGGCCGCTGTAGCTGGATGAGGTCTGCCACAGCGGGACAGACGCGACTTAAGTCGGAAATGAACCCCAAAAATGGAAATAAACCCCAAAAACGTTATTTATTCTGCAACATTCGATTTTGAGAGCTAAGAAACGAACCATGGATATTTCTTGAAGGTTTTCCACCTCTTCTAGTACCAAAGGTAAGGTTTTTACTCCCCGAATCCATTTTTCGATCCGTAGAACTTCGTTTCTTGGGTAATTATCGATGGGGAAGGGTTTTGATCTGGGATTTATGGTGGAATAAGCCCTAAACTAGGTATAGGGATCAAGGGTTTGGCCTAGGGTTGATATTATTGAATATAATCCGGGTAATTAGGTCTTGTTTATTGATCCTCACGTTATATTGATTGTTTGTAGACCAAGAACAAGCGGAAGGAATCTGTAAAGGGAAGAATCGAGTTTCTTAGGAGGATTCAAGCTTTGTTCGAGGTAGGTGATGGTTGTGATTTCATGTTTGTGTGATGTATGTTAGTAATTTCTTCATTGTAATGCATGTATGTATGCGAATGTTGCACTATTGATCACACCTATTGTAAATGAGTATGAATGAATGATGTATGCCATGAATCAACACTTGATTGTATGATTATGAGAATATACATTGTGATTGTCATTGTGGTATGTTGAATGGAATGGGTGTCACGTTCCGATACACTAACTGGGATCGGATGTCACGTACCGACATACAAATTGAAACGGGTGTCACGATCTGACACACTAACTTGGAACGGGTGCCACGATAGGGTACACCAACAGTTTAAGTATTGGTTCCATGAGAGGACCAATGACTTGTTATATATATATACGTATTATTGAGAATGTGGAATTGTACATTGCTCCTGATATGATGACTGATATTGTATATGTTCGGTATATACATGTTTACTGCGTTGTGATTACTTGCTTATATTGCACTTATGGGATAGTCGTGTGATCCTACCAGTACACGGTGGTTGTGTACTGATTCTGCACTTGCTCTTTCTTTGTTGAGTACAGGGAATCTTCAGGCGGCTACTGACAGACCTCATCTAGGAGATCAGTGATCAATCGAATTCAAGGGTGAGCCAGTTCTTCCAGGCTGCCATGAGTTCTCATTTTGCTCAATCCACCTTATTCGGACTTAGATTAGCACTTTAGATATTCTCTTGTTTAGTTGGGTTGCACCCATTTTCTTAGACTTGTTGAACTTTAGAGGTTTGATACATTGACTTTCAGCTTCTAGGCATTATTTCCGCAATTGTTTTGTTAGACTTCAGAGTTTATGGAACTCTCTATTTTTCCTTTAGACATTTAAACCTGCTTTCTTATCTTTAAATGCTTTAGTTTTCGTTAATTTGGTTAGTTGGGTTGTAGTAACGGTTCTCCCACCAGAGGGTTAGTGTGGATGTTAATCACGACGGTCTGGGTCGTGACAGGACGATTCCGCCAATTTAATATAAGAATTTGGTTATCAATGGTCAGAATTAGGGTTATTCACGGTTTGGATAAAAATCGATCCAAACCGAAAAATCGAACCAAATCGATACATAAACTGATTTTATTTGGGTTTGGTTCTGTTTAGTTTTACAGTTTTGAAAATCGATAGTATTTGATTGGTTATGGTTTTATTCAAAAAAAATACGAAGAAATAACCGAACTGAACCGATGAATTATATACATATATTTTATTAATATACATACTTAATATATTGTTTTTATAAACAATTTAAATATCTTATATATGTTGTCATTAAAATTTCTTTATAATTTACTTATTGAAAGCAAAAATGTTCAAGGTGAAAATCTTTATCTTATTGATTTCATGTATATGAGTGTCTATGACTATTCTTTGTGAGACTGAAAATATTATTGTCTCTTCCTTCTAGGTCAATATAGTGAATTTTAGAGCTTTATTCATACTAAATTTAGTGATCGAAAGTTCAGTAATTTCAGTCATTCTAACTATTTTTTATTTAGAATGGATTGTTGTCACTTTTTTCACATTTTGAATAAATTTTTTCTTTTATTTTGTGTATGGTTAATAACCAAATAACCGTACCAAACCAAGCCGAAACCGATAACCACCAAACCGATAAATGTATATTATATTTGTTTTAGTTTGGTTTTGATAATTTTAAAACCAATTAAGTTGGTTTGGTTTTGGTTTTGACCAATAACTGATCCATACCGACCCATGAACATCCCTGGTCATAATTAAACTAAAATTTCAGAAAATTCAAGAAGTAACAAGTAATCTAGGGGTGTGGAGATTGGAAATCGATGTCACATAGGGGTAATTGTATTGCTCTTATAGTGATGAACATTCATGAATAAGTTGGGTCATCTTCAATGACACTAATCTTCTTTCTATCTCATAACATCCTTTGATCTCCTTTCGGTCTCATCTATGTGTTTTACTAAACAACCCAATACCTTACTCTATTCTCTCTTTCGATGCAAAAATAGATCTAACCCATAACCTCTATTTCCACGCAAGTTATTGACATCAAACCTAAATTGTTAGTATAAGACTAATTACCCACTCCAATCAATCTCTTTCGAGCATCGACCGGAGATCGGAAGTAGGAATTTAGTTTTCATCCTGAACAAATAAGTTAACCCCATGCTAATTAGCCCAAATTCATGTATGAACAACAACAAAATAGAGCATAACATAATACCCACTACAATAAATCAACAGCCAACCCTATAACTGCACCACTAGATCTTGGGGTTTTAGCCACCCATCATAAAAAGCAAGGAAATTATACCTTTCATGAAAGCAGCCATGGGTAACATGGAATTAACAATTACAAGCAAACCCACTTTGAATTCAACTTCAATTTATCAATTTCAAGAACAAAGTAGAAAAACCCCAAAACTAGATTATGTCCCTCACAAGGTAAAATGCTTCTCTCTCTAAAATATTCAGAACTTTTTCACAATCTTCCAAACCTTTTCCGAACTTATGCGCACTGCTTTTTTTCTCTCCTTTGGGCTATATGTAGTTTCCCAAAATGTGGCTTAAAACTCAATGCGCTACTTATTGGGCGACTTTAGTCGGACTCGCCGATCACAATGGGTAGATCGCCAATTGTTGTGCAGCTCGCCTTTCTGTTACTCTAGGTTTCAGGTGTTTTAACCTCAGTTGGCGAGCTCGTTCGAGTCTGCCTTTCACATTCGGTGTATCACTATGTACCACCTTGTTCGCCTTTCAGGCCTCCCATTTTTTTCTTATTCTTTCACTTTCGGCGATGGTTAACCTATGTGTCTTTCTTATTCGGTGAGTCGCCTTTTCTTTTTGAGTTCGCCGACCTACCTCAAGTAATGCAAGTGTTGTGCACTGTCAATTTGGACGAGGTCATACCCATTCAGTGATCCGCCTTTCTTTTTTGGCGATCAACAATGTATAGTTTACACTTCTTTTTATATTTTTTTGTCATTCTTTCAATCATTCATCCTTGTCTTGTCCTTTAGCCTTCATAGTTGCAAATCATCAAAATATCATTAGAATAAGACATAATTAGGCATTGAGGACACTAATTATGGAGCTAAATAGGTCTCAAATGAGTGCAAATCTACCACTCATCAACTTACGGTCCCTGAATTCTTTAGTAAATTATTCTACCAACTTGATCATTTCCAAATGTATGAACCATGGATATAACATATGATCTATAATTTCCTCCATAAATGGAACATCTGAAGAATATTCTTTTGCACCATCTCTTGAATTTCCATGATGGGATCCATGGTTTTTTTTCAATCCACGACGTGGATACCCTTTTTCATGCAATTTCTCATATTTTAATATTTCTAGCCATTTTGACTTCTAAAACCTATAAATAATATTATGACATTAAAAACATATAAAACAATGAAAAACAACATAAAAACTCAAGTAAAAGGCATCAAGTGTGTCATAACTTTAAGGCACATAAACACCCCAAACTTAAAGCGTTTTCTTGTCCTTGAGCAAGTCACACAAGACCCTCTACTACACCTAAGCCTAATGTAAGGACCATCAAGGTCATTTTGTGATTTGTGCTTCTTTCCTCTATTTAACCCTCCTTGTAGCTTTGGTTAGTTGTTTATGTCTTGCAGGGATGGATGTCATAATTTTCGAGGTAGCAAATGAGTTTTAGGGTGATATTCTATTTTTGGAAGTTTAAGGTTTAAAAGGTTTGACCATAGTTAACATTTTAGGTACATGATGTTGAATATAAGTTTTGTTGTTTCCACTAGATTTTGAGGGTGATCTATGGCCTAGTTAGACCTTCGACATGATTTTAGAAGCTTTCTTGGGCCTTTTGAACTTTGGTTGGACTTATATAGTTTCATGAGTTTTAGTTGCCACGATATCAATGTTTAGTCAAGACAACCTTAGAATTTTGCCACGACAGGGTTGGAATATATTTTAAGCTCGATTTGCAGTATGGATTTGTGTTTGAGAGGTCCTGAATGAGTTCTGAGGTTTTATTCGGGAAGATGGGCTATTTTTGAAATTGTTGTCATTTGGTGCGATCACACTGGTGGCCTTGATGTTGCACGGATAAAGCCACTGAATTGGATATATGTCTGCACCTACGAAGGAGGTTGGGGTCAAGTCTATGGAGTGGGCCTTGTGACTCCACAACTGTGAGAATTGGATACTCATGTGGTCCCCAATGGTGGAGCCACATATAGTTGAGGAGTGTTGATCGACACCCCTTCGGATAATTACAATGTGTAGTTAGAATATAAAAAAAATTATGTATATGTGTTACATATTGACATTTCTTCGCTTCTAGATTTTACTTTTTACATTTTGATACTCCTTAGTTTAAATTCTGGCTCCACAACTGCGAGAATTAGATGCTCATGTGGTCCCGTGCCTATTTGAATCTCTTGCACTAGTGAAGGGTGCATTGGACACTTAGATGTGCTTCAGCAAGTCTTCGTATGTTGGATAAGAAAGAAAGAAAACAACGTATAAGAAGAAAAAAGAAGAGTTGCAGAGAACTCTCACGTTATATTTCTGATATTTGTAAAGCAAATACATAGGACACTTAAAATAGAAATTAAGACTCAATCACCTAAGAGAAACATGACCCACTAACTTAACCACAACCTTATCCACTAAGCTAAATATAAGCAACTAACAGAAGATATGCTTTGACTCAACTAGGACTCCTAACAAACGTGTTACTTTGCCAACTAAATAGGAACCTCTAATTAAGTTTAATCAATATTCAACACTCCCCCTTGATTCAAAATTACAAACTCCAAGTTTCTACCGGAACTGATCATGTTTGGCTTGTGGGAGTGCCTTGGTGAGAACATCTGTAATTTGATCCCTCGTACCGCAAAATTTTAACTCTATATCACCTCTTGCTGTATGTTCATGAATGAAATGATAACGGATGTCTATGTGCTTTGTTCTGCTGTGAAAAGTCGGATTCTTTGTCATTGCAATTGTTGCCTTGTTATCTCAGAATATTTTTATCGCGCCCTCTTGCCGATAGAAAACATCAACTAACATTCTTCATAACCATAAGGCTTGACAAGGTGCTGAAGTTACAACAACATACTCTGCTTCCGATGATGATAATGCAACCACATCCTGCTTCTTTGAGCTCCAAATAATCGCTCCAGATCATAAATTGAAAACATTTCCAGAAGTACTCTTTCTGTTATCTGTACTTCCTACCCAATCACTATCATTGTATCCCGTCAAGCTGAAATCTGCATATTTGGAGTACCAAATCCCAAAGTTAACTGTTCCAGCAACATAACGTAAAACACTTTTGGCAGCACCAAGATGTTTCTTGGTAGGACTATGCATATACCTAGACAACATACTAACAGAAAACATAATATCAGGACGAGTATGTGTCAGGTAGTTTAAACCTCCTGTTTAAATGGATGCGTCCACCAGTGATCACAGGACCAGGTTCCAGACAGAATAAAAGTGCGGAAAATAAATAGCTCAAAGTAAATCAGGTAGAATGATTTTACGTGGAAACCCCCTTGCTCAAGGGCGGTGAAAACCACAACCTGTACTCACAGGATTTCAACCCAAACTCCATTTCATTCAAACAGAGAAAAGTTTCAGATTACAAACTCTTGCAACCTAGGAATTAGAACTCTTTAATCCCTTCCCCCTTACTGTAGTAACTCTACTACAAAGGAAAACTAAGCAATAACTCTATTTCCTACTAAATCAACTCTAGTTGATCTAGACTTTAAGAACCCACCAAGGCTAACTCTAGCCACTAACTCTGATCTCGATGATAAGAGCATACACAAGCAGCAACTCTGCTGCACCACACATCAACTAACTTTAGTTGACACTCCTAGGCAACACTACCCAAGAGAACATCAAAACAATGATGTAAAAAAGGCTTGACCAAAATTTAGATGATTCGACTAACTAACTCTAGTTAATCCGACTCAAACTAAATACTTAGACAAGGAACCGATCTACTATCCTTTATAACTTAGGAGTAGATTTACAATTTAAGCACATAAGACACAAAGCTCAAAAGACAACAAAGACGCTTCAGCACTCTATTAGGTCCCTTTGTTGATCATGAGCAGTGTTCTTCCTTGAAGATGGCTTCCTCTTTATGAGCTTATGAATTTTGAGAAATTCAAAACTTTGTTTGTCAAATCTTTGTTTGTGTCTTGTGAGAAGAGACTATATCAAATGGACACAAGCCCCTTGGGACGACACCATTGGCTGAGATCCTGCTACTCTGAAAAGTTGTGCACCAATCATATCAGATGTGACAGCTTTTAGACAGCTGTCTTCTGACTTTTTCACGTACACAGTCTTTCCGGGACCAGGTCCCTTGCAGTGTGTTCTTTGTGAGTTCTTAAAAAGACTCACTAGCTCTCTCTCTCTTTTTGAATGAATAATGTTGTTTGTTTATTGTTGTATATATCAATCACCAACAAGAGTTTTGACCACTGAAACAAAAAACCTCATCCGCCCTTCCTATTGGTGAAGTACGTTGCACTTTTCACCAACCAACCTGACAAGACAACTTTACAGATGTACACCATTTTGAATCTAGACGAGAGCACTCTGCCAGGGACCGGGTCCCTGCATTTGTGAGGATCATCAAAACACCTAAAATACAACATTTCCCCCTTATTGATGATGACACACAAATATTCCTCACGCTAAGTTTATTCATTCATTTCTCATGTCGTCAGTCCCAATACTAGAAGACCCTTTCCTGGATCTGGTCCCTTGTTATATCCCTAAGTTTGTTAAATCATCAAAACCTAACATCAGCTCCAAAATAACATTTTCCCCCTTTTTGATGATAACAGACTTATTCACCTTCTTCCCTCTTTCACTAGTTCCCCCTTTCACCAGTTCCCCCTATCAGCATGACTCTTCAGGTAACTGAATTGGTCCCCTTGTTTCATCATTCCTAAAGTTTGTTAAATCATCAAAACTTTACATCATCAATAAAATAGCATTTTCCCCCTTTTTGATGATGACAAACTTGTTTAGCTTCTTCCCCCTTCACCAGTTCCCCCCATCGGCCTGACCATGTCCTCTTCAAGTTGATAACATTGATCTTCATATCTTAACATGTCCTCCAAAAGTAGCTAACATTGATCTCATACCTTAACAATTTTTCCCCTTTTGACATCATTAAAAAGGGTTAAAGCAGTAAACCAAGTTGACAAAAATGCAGTTCAAGCAAATTTATGGCAATTTGGGCAACACTGAGTATGAGTAAAAATGCATAAAGTAATGAGACAAATCAATAGAAACGAGGCATTTTTCATTCATAAATAAATATCAGTAATCAAAGCATTGAATATATTATTACGAAGGAGAACCAGGACAATACCCACTAAGTTTCGATAGAAAAAGAAGAGGACTGACATGGAAGTTTAGGAAGAGGGAGGGGCTTAGGAACAAGGGATTGAGAGACTAATATTAGGAAAGCAATTTCCTCAGCATGGTTTCTCAGAAACCTCTCATGAAGTTCACATTCTTTGTTGTTCGGGCTTCATGTTGAACCTTCAGGGCTGCCAGTTCTTTTCAACCTGGTCCCTCTCATTGTGCTGTTTCAGAAGCTGAGCCTTCAGGCAAACTATTTCAGTATCCATGTTAGCAAGAGCAACTGTCATAGCTTCCAACGCAAGCCGAAATTTCTCATGATAGAAAGATTGATAAACTCAAACTTACTCAAGGCCTCCGAGATGAATATATGAATAACTGAGGAACCATTTCAATTTTTTTATTTTATTTCAAGGTCAGACACCCTCTCATTCAGAATACTTTGAGTTCTGAGAATATCAACCCTTTCCTTTTTTAACATCATCTTTTTCACTTTTTTTTACTTGTTGAACCTGGTCCCTCTTCACACTCAAAAATATCTTAATCAGAAAAATCTCCAGTAGGAACAAAGGTTTTAGACATTTTGAAATGTTTTTGAGAGAGGAGAAAAGAGGGTTTTGAAAATTTCTAATTTTGGAAGGGGATTTGAATTCTTTGGGGAGATTGAAAGAAATATGGAGTGCAAAGGAAGTGAAAGGGTGTATCAGGTGAAATGAGGTGTCATTTGGTATTCAAATGATGGGACAACAGTCAGATTTCTGAATGACAAACATGTGGCAATTGCAACAGTTCTCAAGCATAATTTGAAATGCAATGTTAAGAGTGATAACCTTCGAGAACGGACTAGGTTCCTCTTTGTCATTTGAATGTAATTGCCTAGATATGTCCTGACCTCCCTTTTCCTTCAACAATTATGCCATGTGTGTATACCTACAAAAGGTATAAGACTGAATTTGCTAAAAGATACATAACTGAAAAACAAGGATACCTGCTCCCTTTGCATAGTCATGAGAGGGCTGATTGCTTCAGGCATGATCCATTCGGTCAAGTTTCAGCATCCCTAATCTTCAATTTGTTTATCTCGGTCAGGTCTTCTAAGAGCTTCAAGTTGTTGTTTAATCTACGGGAGTTGAGCATACCACGCTGCATCTGCTACATACTCTGCCTCAGTTGTTGAAAAAGCAACAAAATCTTGTCTTTTATTCCCCATGAATGAGATATGAGCCCAAAAAATGAGTTATTCCTGCTCTTTCTATCAACTTGATACCCAGCATAATCAGCATCACCATATTCCTCCAAACCAAAAAAAAATCTCCTGAATGATAGAGTAAAACCAGGTCCCTGTCTTCTTCAAATGTCTTAGGATTCTCTTAGCAACCTTCAAATGTGATTCCATTGGACAAGCTTGGAATCTTGCATAAATCGTAACACTTGTATCATTTACATCTAGACCAGATCCATTAGCATCCAGCTTCAAGTTGGTCCCCATGGGAGTATCAATTGTCTTGGCATCCATAATGTGAAACTTCTTAAGTAGCTTCTCTGAGCTGGAACTAGGTCTCTATCTTTGTTCAGATATCAATTGCCCTTATCACACTGTGCTATCTTCTTCCTTTTAGCTAAGTCACTATGAGTGTATACATGTTCTTGATAAACTAGTCCTTTCTTAGGGCTTTGGTGAAGATGTCAGCCACTTGATCTTCCATTTTGCACAACTTCATGATGACATTACCCATTTTTAACATTGTCTTGACTTTAAGTATGTTAAGTCTTTTGAGCAGCTCCTTGATGTACTTTTCTTGACAAACGAGGGTACCTTTAGAGGTTTGCTTGATCTGTAGCTCTAAGAAGAAATTTCCCATCATGCTCATTTAGAACTCACTACCTATGAGTGCAACAAACTCTTCACACAACACCTCAAAGGTTGCTTCAAAGATGATATCATCGATATATACTTGAATAATCAACAATTCCTTTCCTTGTGATTTCAAAAAGAGGCTTTTTTCAATTTTACCCCTTTTGAAACTATTATTGAAGAGGAACTTGAACAACCTGTCAGCTGGTCGGGGAACCGAGTGTCATACTTTGCTTTTTTCAAACTGAGCTTGATCAGCTTCTTCATTCTCACCTTCAGAATTCATATTATCAGTTTGAACTGCATCATCTTTGTTCAGCATTGTCTACCGGACCAGGTCTCTCATCAGGGTCATCATCTGCATCAGCTTCTTTGATTTGCTGGATTTGTGAAGAAGATATTCTTCAGCAAGTTCACTGTTTAGACCATCTCTCTGAATCTGAAGCAGCTCTTCCATCTCAAAATCTTCTTTGTTTTGCAACTTACTTATTAATGTCATCCTTTTGGTCACAGAACATGTAGTATTCACCACTTCAGCCCGGAAGTTCTTTGGAAGATTAAAAGTCTGTTTATTCCGCTTGAAGGATGGTCTGATTTGCTTCTCTTTAACACAAACATCAAAAAATTTGCCATCTACAAATATATTTTGGGCAGACCGCGAACCAGGTCCCTTGACATAAGTTTCTGTAGTAGAGAAGCACTCACATGGGCACGTCTCTTGTGTCATAGATCAGCATTATCACTTTGAGCACTAAGGCAAGTGAGAGTGTCACTACGAGTAGTATTCGGATCAGCAATATTCATGTTCTTGCATATCTTTTCTGTCAAGATCATTATCCGAGAGATCAAGTTGTGACCACACATTTATCTGATAAGAACTTAACTTCATTTACTTTATCAAAAATCTGTGAAACACTTAGAAAATTGTACTTCAACCCATTGACATAGTACACCACTTCAATAGAGTGTTCCACAGACTTTCAGGTCCTGCCTACACCAAGAATACCCTTTCTTGCCATTTCCAAAAGAGACATCTCCACCTTGAAGTGCCTTGAGAGAGAGGAAGTTTTTAGTTTTCCCAGTCACGTGCTTTAAGAATCCACTATTACACTGACTGATGTTACCTCCTCTCACTTGCACAGCAAATCACTTGTTAGCCTTGGGGACCCATTTGAGATGGAGCGGCCAGTAAACAGATTACGGAGTGATAAGAAAATCTTTTGTCCAGTGAGGCAGACTGGTTTTCTTCAACTTATGACCAGAAGCAAGACCAGGTCCATTCTTCTGTCTGTTCCTCTATTTGGAATAGTTTGAAGAACTTTCTTCATATTTTTTCCAAACTGGACAATCTTTCTTATGATGTCCATTTCTACCACAATTCACACATAGCAAATTATTAGCAACATAAACATTTTTTATGTGAGGATTGTATGGGGGATCTATCTTCTCACAAGCCAGCCTTCTTCTATAGTTGTTACCCTGACTTATTAAATTTGAAAGAATCTTAGAAGAAGTGGTCCATTTGAGGGATTTGTTCAGCTCCTCTTTTACACGGACCATGTCCCTCTCGAATACAAGATTTCTTTCTAGAGCCAATTGCATATTCATTTCAAAAGTGCACAACCTATTTTCAAGCTCAAGCTACAAGCTGCTGGCCTCGTTCGTTCCTTTAGAAACAGTAGTAGTCACCCTTTTTATCTTTTCCTTCCGTTCTAGATTTTCAGCTTCTAGAATAACCATTTGTTTTTCAATATCAGATATTTGGGTAACTAGAGCAATTTTTCCATCTTGAGAGATGTCTAGGCTATTGTTCACGAGATCATTCTCTGTTGTTAGCTCACTGATCAAATCAATTATTACAATAACTAGCTTTCTCAATTTACTTATGGAAAAGGTATTCAAGTTTTTCTTGAAGTATGATAAGGTTACCTCTTCATTAGCATCTTCATCATCGGATTTTGCCGTGAAATCATCATCAGATTGTTCGGAATCATCTGAATCACTTGAGGTATTTCCCCTGACTGTCAGAGCTTTCTTCACCCCATAATCAGAAGTTTCTCTTCTACTTGACTTGTCACGGACCTGGTCCCTTCTTTTGTTCTTGTCTCCTACGGACTTGACATATTTCTTGTGCTCACCCTTGCGCATAGGACAGTCTCTGATGAAGTGACCTGGTTTACCACACTTGTAACACAAGTCATTTGAGTGTGTAGCCCTATCAAGATTTCCTTTCTTCATGAGATCTCCACGTTTTTTTTTGAAATATTTGAGTGAAATAGGCCATGTTCTCATTTATTTCGGGGGTTTCACTTTGTGACACATTGAGAGCAAGTGATTTGTCCCTTTTTGCATCTTTCTTCCGATCAGCCTCATTACTCAGATCTGACCTTTTGTCTTTGCCTTTGAGAATGAGACCATCCTTCTTTTTGTGCATCTCATGAACTTGAAGGTGTTCAAATAGTGCATCCAGCATCACTACTTCAGGGTCCCTTATCTCATTGACAATCACAAATTCATTTGTCCAAGATCTGGGAAGAATTTCCAGTATCTTAGAGACTTCCTTGCATGCAGGGACAGGTTCTTCAAGGAACATAAGCTCATTTGTAATGGTGGAGAATCTAGTACGCATATCATGAATACATTCACCTTCCTTTATGGTGAAACTTTCAAACTGAGTAGTGAATAAATCTAGCTTAGATTTCTTTGTTTCCTCAGTACCCACATACGTTGTTCTCAACCGATCCCAAATTTCCTTGGCTGATTCACAAGATGAAATCAGATCATACTCATTTACTCCAATGCCACACATCAATGGCTTCTTGGCTTTGTGATTTTTCTCAACTTTTCTTCTGTCGGAGTCATTATATTGCTGTCGAGTTTTGGGAACGACTCTTGTGACATCTCCATCTTTTACTTCCATAGTTGGCACATAAGGACCTTCACAAATAACATTTCATACCTCAATGTCCTCAACCATGAGATAGTCACTTATTCGAATATTCCACCATCTATAAAACTGACCATCAGTGGTGTCGCCGTTCTTCGTAGGAATCTCTCTCTTGGTGTTAACCAGATAGAGAGCCGAAGCTCTGATACCAATTGTTGGAATAGATGCGTCCACCAGTGATCACCGGACCAGATCCCCAGACAGAATAAAAGTGCGGAAAATAAATAGCTCAAAGTAAATCAGGCACAATGATTTTACGTGGAAACCCCCTTGCTCAAGGGAGGTGAAAACCACGACCTGTACTCACAGGATTTCAACCCAAACTCCATTTCATTCAAACGGAGCAAAGTTCCAGATTACAAACTCTTACAACCTAGGAATTAAAACTCTTTAATCCCTTCCCCCTTACTGTAGCAACTCTACTACAAAGGAAAACTAAGCAATAACTCTATTGCCCACTAAACCAACTAACTCTACTTGATCTAGACTTTAAGAACCCACCAACGCAAATTCTAGCCACCAACTCCGATCTCGACGATAATAGCATACACAAGCAGCAACTCTATTGCACAACACATCAACTAACTCTAGTTGACACTCCTAGTCAACTCTACTGAAGAGAACATCAAAAAATGATGTATAAAAGGCTTGACCAAAACTTAGATAATTCGACTTACTAACTCTAGTTAATCTGACTCAAACTAAATACTTATACAAGCAACCGATCTACTATCCTTTATAACTTAGGAGTAGATTTACAATTTAAGCACATAAGACACAAATCTCAAATTACAACAAAGATGCTTCAGAACTCTATCAGGTCCCTTTGTTAAGCATGAAAATTGTTCTTCCTTGAATATGGCTTCTTCTTTTTGAGTTTATGAATTTTTAGAAATTCAAAACTTTGTTTGCCAAATCTTGGTTTGTGTCTTGTGAGAAGAGACTATATCAAATGGACCCCTTGGGACGACACCATTAGCTGAGAGCCTGCTTCTCTGAAAAACTGTCCACCAACCATGTCAGATATGACAGCTTTTAGACAACTGTCTTTTGATTTTTCATGTACGTAGTCTTTTCGGGACCAGGTCCCTTGCAGTGTGTTCTTTGTGAGTTCTTAAAAAGACTTTCTAGCTCTCTCTCTCTTTTTGAATGAATAATGTTGTTTGTTTATTGTTGTATATATCAATCACCAACAAGAGTTTTGACCACTAAAACAAACAACCTCATCCGCCTTTCCTATTGGTCAAGTATGCTGCACTTTTCACCAACCAACCTGACAAGACAGCTTTACAGATGTACACCATTTTGAATCTAGACGAGATCATTCTGTCAGGGAGCGGGTCCCTACATTTGTGAGGATCATCAAAACACCTAGAATACAATATTTTCCCCTATTTTGATGATGACACACAAATATTCCTCACGCTGAGTTTATTCATTCATTTTCCCTGTCGTCATACCCAATACCAGAAGACCCTTTCCTAGATCTGGTCCCTTGTTAGATCCCTAAGTTTGTTAAATCATCAAAACTTAACATCAGCTCCAAAATAACACCTCCAATCAAGCTTCTATAGTGACTAGGATCGGCAAGATATGTGCCATCTTCAAGCTGAAATTTTTCATTTGCATTCATGGGTGTGGCAGCCGCTTTACAATTATGCATACCAAACTTGAACATGAGGTCTTTTGCATACTTCATTTGAGAAACAAAAAATCCATCTTCTACATGTTTCACTTGAAGACCAAGAAAGTATTGCAAAATACCTAAATCTGACATTTCAAACTCCTTGATCATGTAAGATTTAAATTCAGCAACTAAAGTTTCACATGACCCCATATAAATCATGCCATCCACATAGAGACAACTACCAAAAAATCACTCGTACCTTGTTTCTTTACATACATCATAGGCTCATTCTTGCTCCTTTCAAATCCATTCCTCAGGAAGTACAAGTCAATTTTGTTGTACCATTCCCGTGGCGCTTGTTTTAGCCCATAAAGAGCCTTCTTGAGCTTGTATACTTTGCTCTCATTGCCACAAACACCAAAACCCTCAGGTTGGGAAATATAAACTTCCTCTTCCAAATCCCCCATTTAAGAATGTAGATTTAACATCAAATTGATAAACAGGCCAGCTCAGTTTAGCAGCCAAATATAAGAGTAATCTCACCGTTTCAAAGCGAGCAACAGGTGAAAACGTCTCATCATTATCAATACCTTGATGTTGTGTATATCCTTTAGCTACAAGCCTTGATTTGTATCGTTGTATTCTCCCATCTGCATGACGCTTTATTTTGAACACCTATTTGAGTCTAATGGATTCCTTTCCTTCCGATAGATTCACCAATTCCCATGTCTGATTCTGCTCAATTGCTAGCATCTCTTCTATCATTGCATTTTTTCATGCTTGACTCTCTACAGCTTCCTTGAAACAACTGGGTTCAGTAACATACAAAGTAAAAGAAAATTTTTCATAAAGCTCTCTTAACTATCTGAATTTTGCTGGTGGAATCTCACTGGAAGAATCTCTTGAAGAAAAATTATTGCCACTTCCTTGGGGGGTTAAGCTGTGATCACTTGCTGGAGTAGAGGTTCTTGATTGATGAGTAGCAAGGCTGCTACTTGTTGTAGAAGAGATGGATGTGTTCCCTGAAACAAAACCTGTTACAGGTTCTTGCTCAAAAGCTTCATCAGTAGGCGACAATTTAATATTCGAACTAACATTCCCAAAATCAAAGTTCCAGCTCGCATCTTCATTAAGCATAACATTTTTACTGATCACAATTTTTCAACTCAGTGGATTATATAGCTTATAAGCTTTGGATTGTGTGCTATATCCAACAAAGATACATGTTTTTGATTTTTCATCAAGCTTATATCTAGCTTGGAAATTCACCAAAGAATAAGTTATACATCCAAAGACACGTAAGTGGCTTACCTTGGGCTTGTTACCTCTCCATGCTTCATATGGTGTTTGATTATGAACAACCTAGGTGGGTGAAATGTTCATCATGTAGACAGCAGTGGCAACAGATTCAGCCCAGAAATATTTTGGTACACCTCTAGCTTGCATCATGCTTCTACACATTTCAACGACTGTCGGATTCTTTAGTTCGGCGACACCATTCTGCTCTGGAGTATATGGTGTTGTGAGCTCTCTGTTAATACCAGCAAGCGATGCATGACTCAATTTTTTATGGAATTGTTGTTGGAGAAACCTCAAAGCAGGCATGGGATATTCTGAAAAATGAACTCCACGGCTCGACAAAGGTAATGGCTGTTAAACTCCAATCACTTCGACCTGATTTTGAAAATTCATCCATGAAAAGTAGTGAATCTGTGCAAGGCTACTTATCTCGGGTTAGTGCAATTATTAATCATATGAAGGCATACGGTGACAAAATTACTTTTGAAACTATAGTTTCTAAAGTTTTGAGAAGTTTTAATAAAAGATTTGATCATGTCGTAGCTGCTATTGAGGTGTCCCATGATTTATCTAATTATGGTTTTGATGAATTGATAATTTCATTGCAAGCTCATGAGGATAGACTGAATGCTTCTCAAGAAAAGGGTGAAGAGAAGGCATTTCAGATCAAGAGGGGTCTTCTTTTAAGGCAAATCAGAAGTTTCAAATGTCAGAGGATATGGAGACAGAGGTAGTTTCCGTGGATGAGGTCGTTGCAGAGGACGAACTCAGTTTGGTGGTGAGCCCGGTAATTCAAGAGCAATATTCAGTGCTGCTATTGCCAAAAAATGGGGCACAAGGAAGCTGATTGATGGACTGAACAGAATGATGAACAACAACATGCCAATTTCACTAAGCAACAATAAGAGGAGGGTAATTTGTTCATGGCTCGCTCCTCAATAGATGTTAGTTCAGATGACGTATGGATCATTGATAGTGGTTGCTCCAACCACATGTCGGGCAGAAGGTCACTGTTCAAAGAACTTGATGAATCGGAGAAGTCAGAAGTTCGTCTTGGAAATGACAAGGCAATGACAGTCGACGGTAAAGGCACAATCACTCTGATACCAATTTTGTTGTTGAATAAAGAAAGAAAATAACGTATAAGAAGAAAAAAGAAGAGTTGGAGAGAACTCTCACGTTATATTTCTGATATTTGTGAAGTAAATACATAAGACACTTTAAATAGGAATTAAGACTCAACCACCTAAGAGAAACATGACCCACTAACTTAATCACAACCTTATCCACTAAGCTAAATATTAGCAACTAACAGAAGATATGATTTGACTCAACTAGGACTCCTAACAAACATGTTATTCTGTCAACTAAATAGGAACCTTTAATTACGTTTGAATCAATATTCAACATTGTACATATCAACAAAGTCATACCTATGACCAATGTAGTGAATAGTGAACTTTCCCCAAATTCGAATTAATATTTTCAATATTTATTTCGGAGCATAATTTGAGGTTATTATTGAGGGATTTGGATGATTTTTCATGGGGGTAATTCACTACTAGAAAATAGGCTTATGGCAATAATTTATTTAACAACATTTCTATAACCGTTGGAATAGATATGCTATTGAACTAGTTATAACTATTGCACTAGGCTCTCAGACATATTGGGATATTTTTTAAAAACAAAACCATTGCAATAGCCGAAAAATCGACGTCATAAAATTTTCTGTTTGCAACGATTATTGTAATAGTTACCATAGACACAGTGGCGTACGCAGGAATTTTTACAAGCGGTGTCACCTTTGAACACATAACATATATATATATATATATATATAGCGAGAGAGAGAGAGAGAGAGAGAGAGAGAGAGATTTTCATTTTGAAAACAATCTCATTAAATATAATAGTGTTACATATTTATTTTTATACAAAATATCAAAAGAAGAAAAAATAAAAACCAAAGAACGAAAAGGGAAAACGGAAAAAAAAAAGACGAAAGAAATAGTGTCAAAGCAAAGAAAGAGAAGAAAAAATGGAAAAAAAAAAGACGAAAGAAATAGTGTCAAAGCAAAGAAAGAGAAGAAAATTTTGACAAATAGGTATACATAGTTTATGACTTAATGAATGCCGATCTCCATTTAATTATTCGATCTGATTAGCCTTTGACAAATGATCACTGCCAGGTTATTTTCTTCCTTGAAAATTTGTTATTAGATATTTATTATTTTGTGTAAAAATATTACTTTTTTCGATTTTGATTCTACAAATGGTTGTCATGAAGTTATAGCTGATTTATTAGAAAATGTATTGTAGGATTTAGAAACAAACTCCTGCATAATGATGCTACGGATGGTTTTTCTAAATGCAAGGTGTAAGTTCAGACTCGGATAGTATAAGATTGTGCACGTTTGGCCCTTCACGTCTCATATTTGGCTGAGTCTACCATACCTTCGTCCCCTATGTTAGGCGGTTGTAATATTTTGTTGTGTTCTACCACTATTACGTCAGAATAGTAGGTTCCACCCGAGCTCCCTTTCGGCGGAGTGATGTCAGGAACGCTAGGGGAGTCTCTCTAGATATAGATACAGGTAAATCTGCAGGGGTCATGCAAATACATAGGTCCATTCCCTTCTCTTTTTGATGAATGGAATGGTTTAAAAGATGTTTTCTGATCTACGGTCCCTCAGAGAAAAAGGATTAGGAAGGTGGTATGGTTCTTCTAACTTCCATCTATGTGATGTGCGACTACCGCGAAGTGAATTAAGGAAAGCTCTACAAGCCTCTGGGTAAACTTACGGTTACTCTTAGCCTCTTTGATTGATAGAAAGGAGAGCTAAGTTGTAACACCTCAAAAATTTCTAATCAAATAGTCGAACCATTCTTCATGTGTAGAAGGTCGTACTGGATGATTCTTAATTTTGCATAGGTGTTAAGGTCAATTATTTAGCTTGGGAATGAATTTGGAGATGAATTAAGGTCGTAAAAATCCGATAGCACAAAGTTGAGTTGAAAACTTCCTTACCAATTGCGTTTCGATAAAAGATTTTACTTGGATCAACTTCAAACAATCATATCTCTTAGAATATGAAGAGTTATGAGGACAATAACCTTTAAAGTTAAATGTCTATGAGTCTTCTTTCAAACGCTGCCAAATTTATGTTGATTGAAGTTCAGAGTAAAATGTTATGTGTGTTTCAGTGAAGCCCTGCCAGGCAGTCATTGTTTCACGGCTGGCATTACGAAAGGTGGAGTGCTCCACGGACTGTGGAACCTTCCGTGAAGGCTTGATGTGATGTTTTTTTTAGAAACTTTGTGTGTGTGTTCTAGGGTTATTTTGCTCCTTTCTCAAGCTTTTAACCCTATTCTAAGACGTTTTTGGGTGTTTTACGGGAGTATATCATTCAGCCAGCTAGTTTTCCTCTCATAATCATCAATCTAAACATTCAAGTCTTCAGAAATTCTCTCAAAACTCACCTAGAGTTCCTCTTCTCCATCAAGAACCATAAAACTTTCATGTCAAATATTCAAGATACAAAGAGAAGCCTTCCATCCAAGGTTTTTTCAAGTTTTTCCACTCTAAGAACTCCATAAAATAGTTTCTTTTCTCAAGATCAAGCACCAAGATTCCAAGATCAAAGATTTCCTCCAAGAAAGCTAGTGTTCTTCCTCATGCTAGGGAAAAATCAAGCCTCCACCAAAGTTTTCTGTCGAATAGCATCATAATCAGGTATGTAAGGTTATTCATAGTGTTGAACTAAGTTCATCCTCATACCCTACATCTAAATTCATTCAGTAAAGAGTTAAATCTAGGGTTCTACCCAAAAATCCATGAATTTTGAACATAACTTGTATTTCTTAATCCGAGTTCTGATTTTTTAATTATTAAGACTATGATATTTTATGCATTTTGATTCTTGAGTTGTTGCGCATGCTTATATTATCACATGAACCCTTGTTAATTTGTTGAAAGCCTTTGTGCAATTATTTTTCATGCATTGATTTCAGAATTTAAAGTGAGTCAAGCATATTAAGCATCACCTGAGAAGAGTTTTAAGGGAAAACCAATGGTTCAAAATGTATATTTTGCATTGAAAAAATATTGCTATTTTAAGAAGAGCATAAATAGTTTTCAAAAGCATCTTCCAGGAAGTAAAGATCAGTTTTTCTCTTAAATGGAGACTTTTGAGTATTAACTCAACACTATTAGTATTATTATTATGAGCTTTAATACATATTTTGGGAGTAGTATTGATCACCGATTTGGATAAGAGTTAAGATAACTCAAACCTCATAAACTGCATTGCCAGCATAGATTGGATTGTACCGTAATTCGGGCGGCTCCTCACCAGCCTCAAAGAGAGGCTTTAGTGGATCCATAAGTTGAGTTATGTCCTATGCTCCGGTAAAATATAGGACGGTTCTGGCAATGTAGGCGAGACGTTGTATCATCACAAGGCTCATAGTGATGGTTGTCGGTTAGAGAAACTCCCCAAGAAAAGTGAAGTATATTACTACAGATTTGTTATCATTGCATATTTTATTGTAAAGCTTGAATGATGTCATTTCATGTTCATGCTTTACTTCCAAGCAGGTTACTTTCAGTTTCTTCCAGTTCATGTATTAAGTTGTGTACTTCATTTCAATCTTATTACATACCGTACATTTCATGAACTAGCGTCATTTGGCGCTGCATCATTTTATGATGTAGTTTGAGGTACTCTTGATAGCATACATTTAGTAAGATCTCTTTCCATCAGCATTTGGTGAGACCACCTCTCTTTCGGAGGGCTCTAATTTAATTAGTTCAGTTTATTTATTTTTTAGTCATTGTTAGTGGATTAGTGAGGTAGTTGTGGTTCTTGTCCCGGCACCTATCTTCAAGTAGTAGATGTTTTATAGTTAGACAAAAATAGTGAGTCAATTAAGTCTTGAGTATTCAAAAGTTTTAAACATTTTTATTATTATTAACATTATTTATATTCAGATTTATTTCAGACTTTTGCATGAGATATCTTTAATTAATTTTAAATGTTCATTTTATAAGGCTTCCGCATGAATGTGTATTTTTCCGCTCAGTAGTCAGCCAAGTCAAAGGTTCACTTGGGACTAATAATGGTTCTAAGTTTCGGTCACGTCCAGGGTATAGGCTCGGGGAGTGACAAACTTGATATCAGAGCATAAAGTTCAAGTGTCTTAGGGTATCAACCACCTTCAGATTTGTGCGTTTCTCAAATTTATTTGACTACCCATACTCAAGGTGGTTGAAATAGGAAAGATCAGATCCTTATCGATGAGTTACTCTTAGAGAAAGCCATCAGAAAGTAAAGAGATCGCACAAGGGCTTGAGAGGAGCCCATTAGTGTGCTTAAATGTTGATTCAAAGAATGCACTCTTATTCATATGAATCGTGTGTTCAAGCTAAAGCAAGATGTGCTCTCAGATTCTCTCTCTTAAACCTTATTACAGGTGATACCATTTAAGAGGAAAGTATGTTTTAGAATGCTTGGATAGTATTGTCACCCAAAAGATAGTGTGATTTGTGATATTATAAGCCAATAGTAGTAGAAGTGCCCAGAGCTAGAAGTATACATTTAGAAGTGTAGTAACCAAAGAAGTGGGGATACTTATTGAGTAAATATGTAGTTGGAGTCATGTACCCAGTAAGTCATTAATGAGGTGGTTTTCCCTTATGTGTTGACTAAGGAGTAATAATTTTATATGAATTTCATGATAGAAGATAGAGAAATAGTTACTAATTATGAAGAGTTAGAGTATACTTGAATCAAGAAAGAAGTTTATGATGATGTATCATTGTGTTAGTAAAGACCAAGTATAGGTGTTGAACAAAAGGATAGAGTATTCATAAGGTAATAGATCTAAGCTAGGCTTATGAGTTTGAAGAGAGAGTCTCATTATATTCATAGAGTTATGGAACTAATTAGGCAATTATGTATAGTGAATGGGTAAATAGAACTTAGGTTGTGAAAGAGAATGTGACAATAAACTACAACTAGGTAGACTGAGAGATAAGGATTGACTTTTTGTCCATGAAGTCTTAGTGGGCGAGCGTTTCTTAATTTTATCTAGAAGTCGTAAGTTAGTATAGTATGTGAGTAATCATATTGATATTCGTAAAATACTAGACACTAAGCTTCAATTTGAGATAAGTGTCGTGATAAAAAGGATGGTAACATGAGGATGATGATGTTAGTTTTGAGATTTGATCTAGTAGGTTTGACATAGAGTATATGAGGAATTAAGGTGTTAATTTGCAATAATTATGAGTGGTACAAGTGTGGTATTATGACCCTTAGATGAGAGCAATGAAATGTGACTACGTCAGTCGATAAACAAGAGCATTAAGAGATATACCTAAGATCGTATATAGTCAGATGAGGCTCTAATTAAGTTTATGATTATTTAGGTGTGCATAGATAGTATATTTGAGCTATACTCAATATGTAGTAGACTGATGTAAGCATTCTTTATTATTCTTAAGAGTTTGGTTAAAGGGATCATATATGTAATGATGAGCATCTTAAATATAGTTCAAGTTTCCTTCAGTTAGCAGATATGGACTTAAAAGGACGATATTAATGAGCTAAAAAGGATAACTTTATACATAAGTTATACTTCACATCAAAAATATCGATTCAGATATATTCGATATTGTAATGATGCATCAAATCTCATATAACAGGTGGTCATATATAGTCTAATATTAACTTTAAGAATAACCCAATGTTTTAGAAATGACATTTGGCATATAAATTATGTATAATATTTTTATTTAAATATATTTAACATATGATCGATTTTTAGAGGGGATGAATAAGACGGTAGAGCCAGAAAATATGTGATTATTAAAGTACTTGCATTAATTAGGAGACAATATCTCAGATTGTCACTCAACTATGGACTCTTTGCTCAGAAAGTCACTCAACTTTGGTTTTTAACTGAAAAGTCACCCAACTATGAGTTTTTTTCTCAGAAAGTCACTCAACTATAAATTATTTTCTCAGAAAGTCACTCAACTATAAATTATTTTCTCAGAAAATCACTAAACTTTGATTTTTAACTCAAAAGTCACCTAACAATGATTGTTTTACTTACAAAGTCACTCAACTATGAGTGTTTTATTTACAAAGTCAATTAACCAATTTAATTGATTTTTCATTAAAATTTACCAACATAAGATTTTTACTTTTAACCAAAATTTTAAGAAATAAAAAGATATTTTATTTGCAAACATTTCGCTACTACCAAACTAATCAGCACTCAAATTGGAAACAAGTTTTAGTTATTTGGATTATCATATGATTTCCAAAGCAGATTAGCTTAAAGATCACAATAGAGTCGATCATTTCCTTATCTTGCTTCTTGGTTGCATCTTATTTTTTTCAAGAAAAAAAAATTAGATGCAAATCGAGTAGTTATTTTATATCATCACTTACTAATTTATTTAAATGAATATCTTTTTATTTCTTAAAATTTTGGTTAATTTTTTTTTATGTTAATAAATATTAATGAAAAAATAAATTAAATTGGTTGAATGACTTTGTAAGTAAAATATTCATAGTTGAGTGACTTTATAAGTAAAACACTCATAGCTAAGTGACTTTTGAGTTATAAATCAAAGTTTAGTGACTTTCTGAGAAAAGAACTCATAGTTGAGTGATTTTCTGAGAAAAAAACTCATAGTTGAGTCTTTTGAGTTAAAAATTAAAGTTGAGTGACTTTCTGAGAAAACAACTCATAGTTGGGTGACCATCTGAGATATTATCTCCATTAATTAGCATGGATGCAAAACTTTGACATTAGGTTAAAGTGATTTCAACGAAACTATATAAATATAACACTAAAATCAGATCCATCACTATTATTATATACGAGAGTATTTTTTTTTGTTTTTATGTGACGTTCTTAACATAGGGTGGCAGGCTGATGGGTGTGGGTAAGACAGAAATGATAGGATTTTAGTTAGGTTGATAAACTTTTGAAGATAAGATGCACATGCATGATATTTTAGGCGAATCTCATATTCAGAGGCGGATCTATGTATCATGGTGGAGGTGCCACGGCACCCAGTGGTCTCGGTTGAAATTTTATATATACTTGGATATATATGTATATATATGCATAACAAGCTTATGAATAATAAACTTTCCACCCCCAGACAAAAGTGGGCGAATGGCGCCAGTGGTTAAGGATTGAGTTTTCGGCTTCCTGGTCACAAGTTCGATTCTCCATCAGCTTATTTTTAAATGCAGTTTCAGTTTCTTTTGCAAAATAAAAATGTTGGGACTTGGACTCGAACCCCCAATCAACTCATGAAGAAACAATGCCAATACCATTAGGCCATGGGAAACATTTGACTCTAAAAGACATTATTATCATATGCTATATGTGATCTTTAATATAAAATAGTAATATGTGTAAAGATCGCAATTCAAATCCATATGATATCAAGTAGGGCTGGGCATAAAATATCAAAAACTGAATTACCGAACCAAAATTTCTGGTTATTTGGTATTTGGTATGGTATTCGGGTTTGGGTTTGGTATGAGACATTAGTACCATTCGGTATTTTTCGAATACCAAATTATTTACTTAATGAAGGTCATATATCCATTACTTATTAGTACAAGTCCAAAAAGAAAGTTAAACAATAAGCATGAATAATCCAATTATATGTCTTTTAGTTGTATCAATTTGTTTTTCTTGATGTCTTCTTACTTGTTGATCTTCTATTATATCGTGTGGCCACATAAAAAATAAAAATGATTGCAGAAATAGTATTAACTTTGTAATAAAATTGGCTATAACTTCAATACAGTATTACCGAATATCGTACCAAACCGAAGTTTAATTTACCGTTTCCCGAATTACCAAATCGAAATTTAAAATTTGGTATTTGGTATCTACTTTTAACTACCAATTACCGAATTACCAAACCCGAAATTTGGGAAACCTGAACCGAATACCGAATGCCCACCCCTAATATTAAGTTATAGAAGTTCTAAATTTGATTTTTGCTGACATTTTTTCATTGTAATTTTTACTGTTTTTTCGAAGCATAAAAAAGTACTTCAATTCTTTATCTAAATTTATGTGACACAATTTTTTTAAGTCTATCATGCTAATTAAAGAATTGGTACGGAGGGTGTAATAGTTAGACGAAAAATTACAAACGGTTGAGACTTAACGAGTAATAATTTGATCGATACAATCAACTTAACGATATGGCTCCCACAATCTTCAAATCTTAAATCCGCCTCTGCTCACATTGGAACGAAAGAAGAAAATAGAGATCTTTACAAAACATAACTCAAGGTCACATGGTACGTACGTTTTTTAAGCTCGATATAGTGTAGCTCGAAAGATAAATTTGTGTGGACATAGGCCCAAAGTAGACAATATATGTTATGATTTGGATCGTTACATTTTTTATTAGTCCATCAAATATCAATATATTTTGATTTTGATATTTGTGATTTCTTTTTAATTAGGATATGGAAAAGTTGATGTGATATATCTCTTTAATCAGGATTTCTAAATTTTTTTCTTCTTAGTTTTTGAAATTTTTACAACCCTGTTTTTCACCTTGAATTGGTCAAAATATGCGGACTTTCTTACTTTTTGTGGAGGATTAGATCCAGTTTCCTAATATTAGAATAAAAAATGTTGCATGAGAAATATCTTCTCCTAAATGCTTTTTACTACCTTACGTTTCTATTAGGAAAATATAATAATTAATATAGTACTTATTGATATTTAAAATGTAAGTATTAGAATATGTAGTAATTATTACTTCCGTCCCAATTTATGTGACTTACTTTTTACTTTTCTTTTTAGTCAGTCCCAAAAAGAATGACACATTTCTATATTAAGTAATGATTTAACTATAAAATGTCTATTATACCCTTAATAAAATGATTTACATCCACACAAATTTGTATCATTCATTTTGGACCACAAGTTTTAAAAGTGTTCCTTGCTTTCTTAAACTATGTGCCGAGTCAAACTACCTCACATAAAATGGGCCGGAGGGAGAAGTATTTAAAATGTAAGTTTCATTGCAAATAAATACTAAAAATGTGAAAAGTCATGACATTTAATTCATTTACCATATCAGCTATTATGCACCATAATTACATACTTATGTGAGCATATAAATACAAGAAATATCCTGTAAATTCTTGAAAAAATTGGTATAACCTCAATGAGAGTTAATATTTTTTTCTCTTATTTTTTTTTTTGCAATTTCTCAATTTGATACAAAATCTATTATATTATTCCTATTCATTTAGAATTTCACAAAGTCAATTAACCAATTGTAATAATTGAAGATCGTCACTTCTTTATTGCAATTAAAAAATGGATTATTTGTTTCTTTATTTTTTTCTAACGTTATCTTTTCTTATGGATTTTTGTATGCTATGCCTTGGGGGTTTGTAAATGAATCTTACCATGAAGGATAATACAAGTATTTTTATAAGGATCTGGTGAAAAAGAGGCATTATCTATAAATCGTATATTATTTTTCCACATTTTTTCTTCAACTTGACGAGGGCCTAAGACGTTTTCTCCATCAATCCACTATTAAGATTCAACGAGTAAAACTTGATTTTCTCTTTATTTCTTATTTAAAGCGCATTAAAAATTGTTAGTTTTTGAATCGAGGTTAAAGAATTTGAAAAGGTCTTGGAAAAGACAAAAAAATATTTATGTAAAATCCGGAACAAATTATGTGAGGCAAAGCTCCCCACTAATTAAACTTATGAACATTATGCTTTAACCCTAAGAAAATATAATTATCAAGAGTGTGCATTTCCATTTCACAATTATAGGATAAAACTTTGTGCAATTTATGAGAATAACTATTAAATAATTATATATATGAGAAATGGTACCATGTTTAGTTAGGGTGAAAACAAAACGAATAGATGAGTGTTCTTATAAGGTTATTTTCCTTTAGAAAGCTAGAGAAGAGGAAAGTAGAAAAGAAATAACTACACATAAAAAAAATATTGATTCAAAGTTAGAAAATTTTGAAAAGCATCTTATCTAGCTTCATTACAGTACTTATGTCAAAATAATTAATAGGGTAAATTATGAATATCATTAAGTGAACACAATTTACTTTTTTTTAAAAATAATTTAATTTGTTATATTAAAATATTTTTTAAAACACAAAATAAATATAACGAGGTCTCGCGCGAAGCATGGTCAAATTCATTTATAAGAAACGAAAAGAATATGTAGAGAATATATATATATATATATATATATATATATATATATATATATATATATATGAGAGAAAATGTAGAATTGGAAAAATTATCTGTTTTTTCCCTTTATTTGGTTTGAATGAGATTAAAGAATAGAAACAAAATAAATCATAATTGAATTTTTTAACCCAAAATTTATTTTTATTTTTATTTTATTTTCATAGTTGTTTTTTGGTTTTCAATAATTTCTCTGAGATGAAAAAAAAGAAGCAAATAACTTCTTTGATAACCAAAATTGTGCTAATTATCATGGGCCCAATAAATTGGGCTTTGAATTATACGTGGAAGGGGAATTCTTATGGGCCTCGTAATGCATTTCTAAGACAGTATCGTGTTACGTGTAAGTAAGAGAAAAGTCTAAAATACCCTTATTAACCTAAACTGACAAGTTGACGGTATAATATAATAAAATAGTAACGACATGGGTTGTGAGTTGTGACAGAATAGTTGAGATCATTTCCTTAACCAGAAGTCTCGAATTTGAGCTCATGGAAATGAAAAAAAAAAAGTGAAAATTACAAAAGTATACATCTTAAGACTTTAATTAACCTAAAATCAATATATTTATATATAATTACACAAATAGTTTTTTAATTACATAGATAACAAAATATTTTTTTTTTATTTAAATGTATTTTTTTAATTTTCTCTCTCCTTTTCGGTTTCCTCCTCATGTTTTTTTGATTACGTGCCTTTTTATGTGGAGCATAATTAGGGTATTAAATATTATCAATATTATCTCTTCAATACAGACCATTATATACACATTTATTTGTTTTGTTATTTACTTTCTTTACGGTTAATGGCTTTTTTATAGGGATTAGAATTATTTGCTTCCTTTTTGATAAAACTCTTCATGGCCATCCATATTTTGCTGATCAGTTTTCTACCATCCATCTTCCTCTGTTCATATCGGGTGAAGAACTAAAATCACCCTCCATCTTCCTCTGTTCATATCGGCTGAAGAACAAAAATGACCCACTAAATCAGTTCATCTATTTACCACGAAATTTACCATAGTTCACTATTGTTTACCTTTTAATCAGTTCGATGGGTAAGATTCCCCGTAAAAGCCTTAGGCTTAATAAACATGTAATGGTTGGTGAAAGTCCGCCCATCATATGCTCAAGACCGTCATATGAATTGAATGCGTTCACACAATCGCCTGACAACACAATCTCTAACAAAATCAACGAGTGTATTGTTATTGATTCATCCTCATTTCACAAAGTTCAACAAAAAACTAAATCGAAGGGTAAAGAGAAAGTGTTTGAGGAAAATTTTCCTCATGATAGTGACTTTGAAGATGAAATCCCTCTTGCTAAGCGTAATGAGAAAGTGTTTGAGGAAAATTTTGCTCATATAATGTTTTAATTCTAACACGTGGTTTTTATCTTTCTAGTGATTGTGGTTTGTATACATGTTCTTTAACCGAATATGTTTTTCGAGGAGATATGGATATATCAATGTCAGTTTTTGATTGTGAAAATCTTCATTTGCGGTACGGAGCATTGTTGTGAAATTACGGAAAGAGGAAAATCGATACTGGTACTGTTAGTGAAAAGGAAGATTCCTGAAAAGGTGGCCAGTTAATTCAGAGGGGGAAGAAGGATAATCAACATGTTCACCATCAGTAGTACCAAAAAACTAACTCCGAATGACACCAAAAAAACCAGTATTACAATAAACATGCAGTCCAACATTTTGATAATTAAAAAACGATCACTTTCACCAAATCAATTACCAAAACATATTATCACTAAATATTTTTGTATTCCGATTATCAAAACTCTAAAAAAAAATCAAATAATTAATAAAAAAAAATTGAACACGGAATTGGTGAATAACAACAACAACATATATTACACCATTAATTAAATAACTAAACGACTCATAATAGCTAAAACTCAATTTTTAAATATGGTGTTTACACTATATACACCATATTTATGTACCAACAGATAATCAACATGTTCACCATCAGTAGTACAAAAAACCCAACTCCGAATGACATCAAAAAAACCAGTATTACAACAAACATGCAGTCCACCATTTTGATAATTAAAAAACAATCACTTTCACCAAATCAATTACCAAAATATATTATCACTAAATATTTTTGTATTCCGATTATCAAAACCCTAAATAAAACCAAAGAATTAATAAAAAAAAATCTGAACACGGAATTGGTGAATAACAAAAACAACATATATTACACCATTAATTAAATAACTAAACGACTCATAATAGCTAAAACTCAATTTTTAAAAGTAATTTGCAACATTGTTTTTTTCGCTTGTAACACAAAATCAAATACCAAACATAGTATTCCACAACGTAACCATCAAGTTTTTCAATTACAAAAATCAATTAAAAAAATACCAATTAAATATTGAATTATCATTAATACCTGATGCGTCCTTTATGTTGAATTAGGATTGAATAATTGTTGGTATCCATGATTGAAGTGGACCAGAAATGAACAGAAAGAGAGTTCTATATTTGTTAAGAAACCTTTTGTTGATAGGAGGGAATATTTATAACCAATTTGTGCAAATCATGGAAGGTAAAAGATTTGAGAAATATTGGGAATTGCAGAATTCGTGGAGCACTAATCAGCCGTTTTTTTTTTTACTTTTTTTTTTTAATAGTAAAACATAACTTTGAAAAAAAATTATTGTTATATAGGCGAAAAAATATATTGTCATATAGTGGTAATCAAGGTATTTAATTTGTATAGTTAAGTTTTTTTCCAAAAAAAAAACTAAAAAGTCATGTTGAGACCGTCACCCCAGAAAAAGAACCATGCAATGCATGAATGCGAATTTAGTCGAGTTACAACATGAGTACCGAACATCGATTGAAAATCATAATAAATGAAACATTGATTTCCGTCTAAACAAAAAAAGTAATGTTGATGCCCAGGATCGACCTGGGGACTCAGTCGGAACAAAATAATTAATGTTGATGCCCAGGATCGAACTGGGGACCTTCAGTGTGTAAGACTGACGTGATAACCACTACACCACACCAACTTCATACAATTAAAAGTTTAACTTTATTTTATTATTTCAAATAACAAGAAAAAGATAACATTATTACTCAATATAATAATAATAAAGTAACAAGAAAAAGATAACATTATTACCCAATATAATAATAATAAAGTAACAAGAAAAAGATAACATTATTACTCAATATAATAATAAAGTAACAAGAAAAAGATAACATTATTACTCAATATAATACTATTATATGTAAATAAAAGAAAAACTATCATTAATATGTCGCAATTTCTGAGGATAATATTGTTAAGATGTTGTTAACTTATTGCATAACTTTGTTCTTTGGGTGAAAATTATATTTTCCAACTTTTTTTTCCTTTTCAAAACAATCATGATATTCAAAGTCAAGGAGATCAAATAAAATCAATTAGATTAAGATTTTTGTATGAGTAATGGAGCGGTCGGATGAATTTAAGGATTGATTTAATATCAAATTTCAGATTTTTATAAGTGACTAAAGGTAATAAAAATTATTGATCAAGAAGTAACGACGTCTCATAATTAGCTAGTATTGAATCTGAATTTGCTCTGTATTTTTATTTTTTTTCCTTTTTCTTGCCCTTCAAATTATTATAGTTAACTAGCTAAAATAATTGAATCGTCATGCTCATAAACGCCAAAATATATATAACAATTTATGCATCCTTTTATTTTCTCAAACAACAAGCTATCACAATTTTACAATAATAATGTGACGAACTTCTCAATGACAATAAGTGACACCATTTAGATATTGCATGCAATAATTGTCAAAACATAATAATCCTCAATCAAATATATTAAAACCTTAAAATCTAGATCCTTGGAACTTTTGTTCAATAATATGATTAAGTTTCTAACAGATTTCTATAGTGAAGTAATTTTTTCAATCTCCAATTTTTTCTTTACGAAAGAATGCTTTATTTTTCTTTCCAGATGACAATTTTCCATTTGTATTCACCTCTAAGTTGCTCAAATTTTCAAAGCTACACATTCTTAATATTTCACCCATTACTTTACAATTTTCTTCCTCTGTGAAAAATATGGACATTCCAAAAATTTAGTCAATCGTTTAAGCTGAATTTTGGGTTGCGCTTAATTTCTTCATATATCAAGAAAATTACTTTGTTTGGCTTTTCTATACTTTATTTCTAATAATCCAATATGTGATTTCAAAACGGATCATAAGGGCTCATTCCCTTACAAAAAGTTTCAAACGTTTCTTCATTAATGGAATTGGTATTTATGTGATGAAGTCTTAGGGTTCGCTTAGTAGAGTATATTAGCAAAAATAATGCATGCATTAACTTTGTGTATTAGTTAATCTTGTTTGGTACACTTTTTCATGCTATGTATACATTAGTTATACACTCTATTGTGTATTAAGGAGTGTATTACTAATACCATGAATTTCTAGGTATTAGTAATTCAAAGGATTTTAACACTTGCATTAGATTAACTAATGACAAAACAACCCTCTGAGCCTTTATCAAAATATTTTTCAATACTTTTCCACTGTAAACTAATGCTATTCTCAAAACGTAAGCTTTGCAAATTGTAGTAAAAAACATATAGATTATTGCAATTGTTAAGATTTTTGATACGGAGAACTATTTTTTTTTTTGATATAATATTTTTGAAAATTTAAAAAATGTTGATGCTCCACTGTGTACTTCAAAGTCAAAACACAATTGACAAAAGGGGGTTATGAAGGGGCAAAATACAACAGAGCAACACACATACTATTGCTTCTAGAAAAAATAATAATAATAAAATATTATTAGTTCTAGGGAACGAGTTGATCAAAAATGAGTATTGAGAAATTGAAATAACTATTTTGATGGTGGTACTTTGAGGCAAGGTGGGGTTAAATGATGAGGTATTCAAATGACTTGAATTATCAACGTTAAATGATTATCTCGGAGTGTAATTATGAGTTTCAATTTATTTTTATTGCACTTTTGATATATTTCCAATCTTAGAGTGTGATGAATAAAATTATTATAATAAGTTATTGATTTTGTGATTGGAATCCATAATTTATAGATATAGGCATCATTGAGAAATTTCGTTTATGTCGTTCACCTGCTGCATGTATTCGAGTCCTGGGCGACACGATTACCTCTCATAGCAGGTGCATAAACGATGGGTCAGCCGCGGGTTGAGAGACCCGCGAATTGAATGTGCTACCTATCGTTGGTAAACTCTAATGTAAAATACCAAGGATTCGAGAACTTTATCATTACTCAAGTGCTTCTCTGGATCCTATCAATGCCAATATGTGGTGCACGCACAAAAAATAATAATATAAGTTTGAGTTTTAAAAAAATCTGTTTGCCAACTTTCCTCAAATTTTTTTAAAAGTAATACTAAAAACTATTTAATTTATTTTTTTTGGGGGGGAAAAGAAGAGCTTATGACATTTTAGCGAAGAATTCTATTGTGACTGTTTTATTAAAGAACATTGTTGCAAAAGAAAGTGTACAAAATAAAAGAGTGTGGAGGTATTTTTGTAAATAAATATTTTTTTAATAGACTTTATACAAGACTTGTTATTTTCAATGCATCAAACCAAACAATGCATAAGAAATGATGCAAGGATAACGAATGCAAGCATTACTAATACTTGCATTACTAATCCATGCATTACTAATACATCATATTCAACATTATTCTTTTACACTTTACCAAACGACCCCTTAAATTGTTTGTATAATTCCACATAGAAATAAAAGTGTCCTTAGAATTCCTACATAAGTAAACAAGTTTGGTTTAAGTTTGGTTTTTGAAGCTTGGACGGATTTTGGCAATGAAGCAAAGGGCACATGAGTTGGCAAGAGTCTAGGTAAAGTGAAGAATGAAAAATTAGGGACAAGACCATCAACATAGAGATAGAGTTTAATTTCTAAGAATTGAATAAGATCATGAGGGTTGTTAACAAGTAACGGGTGATTTTGTTCAAAAATAGGATGTTTCACTCGATTCACTAGAGCAAATAAAAGTGTTTTTAGCCAAGTGATTCCTGATTTAGGAATTGTAACTAGGATGATTTCATACCATGAATGATTATTGGTGATACCCAAAAATTAAGAACCAAAATGAACATCTTTGTTATAAATTAAGGACTATTTCAATCAAGTGAAATATATAAATGACCAAAATATAGCATTACCCATACATTAAGGACCATTTTAGTCATTTTCTTGCGATTTGTGCAAGACATTATAATAACCAATATATTTAAGAGTAGTGTGTCATAGATATAAACTATTAGAGGCCATTCAGATTGGTAGGGTATAGTGTTGAATATGGTATATTAATAATATTTATATTAATTATGCTGTGTTTACTTTTTATGCGATATTTATTTAATGTATAATACATATTTAAAAAAAATATATATATATGTATTTATAAAAATATCCTCCACGAAAATGGAGTTACAAAGTACAAAAAAAAAAAAACAGTGTTTGCAACCACAATTTAGCATTTAATTTAATAAGAAGAGTAAATCGACGACACAACCACTAGTCCACTACCCATATTTTAGCATTTAAGCGCTAACTTACTCATATATAAATACATATATAAATAAATATATATATCTATTTTAAATTTTACAACTCCTACTGATAAATTAACTACCCCTAAAAAAAATTAAATGCAAGACTAAAATAAATAAAGTCATGATTCATGATTCATGATTCATGATATATATATATATATATATATATATATATATATATTTGGGTGGGGATTGTTTGTGGGGGGGGGGGGGGG
>JAJONR010000369.1:0-13788 GCA_029582245.1 Solanum etuberosum
AACAACAAATTCATCGGTTCCTTTCAGTAAGTCTATCTTTCAATTTCTGAAATCTCTTCTCACAAGATTCCGACCATAAGAATTTGGCTTTTTGTTTGGTCAATGTCGTCAATGGAGAGGCAATTGACTAAAACCATTCCAAAAACATTCTATTGTAATCGGCTAAACCTAAGAAGCTTCTACTATATGAAGTGAATAGAGGTCTAGGCCAACTCTTTACTGCATCCGGCTTCTTAGGATCTACCTCAATACTCTTTCCAGAAATAATGTGACCAAGAAAAGCCACAAACATTAACCAAAACTCACATTTACTTATCTTTGCAAAGAATTTTTGGTCCTTAAGGACTTGAAACACAATCCTCAAATGAACGGTATTCTCATCTTCACTCCATGAATAGATCAATATATAATCAATGAACCCAGTCACAAACATGTCAAGGTATTTCCTAAACACCCTCTTAATCAAATCCATAAAAGTAGCTGGAGAATTAGTCAAGTCAAAGGACATCATCAAAAACTCATAATACCATACCGGGTTCAAAAAGTCATTTTCGGAATATCATCCTCCTTCACCCTTAATTGGTGATAACCGGACCAAAGGTCAATCTTAGAGAAGTAACTTGCTCCTTGTAGTTGGTCAAACAAATCATCTATCCTTGGGAGAGGAGTCTTATTCTTAATGGTAAGCTTGTTCAACTGTTGGTAGTCGATACAGATACAAAGCGAACAATCTTTCTTTCGAACAAATAAAACTAAAGCACCCCTTGAAGAGATACTCGGTCGGATGAAACCCTTATCCAACAAATATTTTAATTGCTCTTTCAATTCCTTAAGTTTTGCCGGAGCCATTCGGTAAGGAAGAATCGAGATAGGTTGTGTATCTTGGAGAAGGTTAATACCGAAGTCTATTTCCCTTTCAGAAGGAATACCGGGTAGATCATCTAGAAATACTTCTAGAAACTCATTAACAACGGGGACCGACTCAAGAGTAAGGGTTTCGGAATCGATATCCCTCACTCTAACTAGATGGTATAAGAAACCCTTAAAAATCATCTTTCTACCTTTAACACAAGAAAGAAACCGACCCTTCGACATAGAATTTCCTCCTTCCCACTTTAGTTTAGGCTCATTTGGGAAGTAAAATTTGATGACTCGTGTTCTACGATCGATAGAATCATAACAATAATTCAACCAATACATACCAATAATAACAATAAAATATAGCATATGAAGCTCTACAAGATCAACATGAGGGGCTCTATTGGATAAGGAAACAAGACAATTTCCATAGACTCTCTTAGCCACAATAGTTTCACCGATAGGAGTAGAGACAGAAAACTGGTCTACTAACACTTCCAAAAATATATCAAATCTCATAGCCACATATGGCATCACAAAAGACAAGGTTGCACTTGGATCAAGAATATCATAAACATAAAGATGAAAGACTTTCAACATACCGGTAACCACATCCCGAGAACCCTCTTGCTCTTGGCGAGTCTAGAATGCATATAATCTATTTTTCTGTGGAGAAATTTAACCTAAGCCATGGGTGGAGTTTACTTACCTTCTCTTCCCTTAGCCAAACGCGATGGACGATCCCTTATTTTATGACCCCTCTTACCATAACCAAAACAACCATCCGTGTCAGCTAAGCATTTACCCTGATGCTTCCTTCCATACTTGGCATACGTAGACAATGAAGATCCAACACCATTCCCTCCTTGAGGCCTAGGGTTAGATAGCCTATCTTTGTTGAACATAGGAGGAGCATTGGAGGAACCTTGACTGGAAAAACCTTTCCCATAACCTAGAATGATCGCGCCCATCGGACTGTGAATGTGAAAAGTCACCATTACAGGTCCTTCCCTTCTTTGTCTCCCTATACCTTCCCTTAAGATCTCATTTTCTATTTGTTGAGCATGCACCATTAGACGAGAACTGTCCATATTATTGATAAGCATGGCGGTACGACATACGTTGACTACCATCTCGGACACTCCTGACATAAAGTTGCTAATCCTTGCCCTAGGGTTGGTAACCATAGTAGGAGCATACCTAGACAATTGTGTGAATTTCAAAGCATATTCTTTCACACTCAAGTTTCCTTGACGGAGATTGATGAATTCTAGCACCTTTTCCTCTCTCATCTCAATGGGAAAGAACCTATCAAGTAAACCAACCTTAAAGTTTTCCCAATCGAGAAGACCTGCATCATCAGCCATCCCTTCCTTCCATTGGTTGAACAAAACATGAGAAACACCCTTAAGTTGGTCAGCGACTAATTCTGCCTTTTCTACCGGGGTCACTCCCATGATCATCAATACCTTATATACTTCATCAATGAACTCTTGAGGATCTTACTCAACCTTAGAACCATAAAACTCTGGGGGATTTATTCTAGTGAAGTCCCTCACTCTAGATGCCGCTGCATCCACATTTGAGTTCACGGGACCCACAATCTCCCTATTGGCTTGAGTTGTCATGGCATGACCCAACACTTGAAAAGCAGCCCTAAAATCCACATTAGTCACTTTCTTGGCCAAACGATCTACCGGAACTAGAGGAGATTGAGGTGGAGCTTCTTGTTCCACATTCTCATTCACATTCCTTCTAACCCATGCTCTTCAACGGGCCATATCCTGAAAAGCATTGGATCAGGATTAGAAGAAAGGACATATGGAGTTACACTCTATCGCACGAATTAGAGTAATGAAAGAAGTGGATTTTCCTAATCATGTTATAGCTTCTTATTCATAAATGTGGCGCGCTTCACACTCATTAAAAAGACTCTACTCGACGTGGCTGATGAGACATCCTAGGACCTTTCTAAGCCTTGTGCTCTGAATGCTAAGTTTGTCATAAACCAAAGTATACCCTAGGAGTAATATGGCGTATAGGACCCCGAGAGACCCTATACAAGCAACTTAGCATACATAAAAAAGATATGAAGGAAAGAGCTCCATAGGTGAATACTATCATACCCCGACGTTCAAAGACCTTAAGCAATTGGTGACTTAGAGACTTGATCTTGAAACCCTAACTTGACTTCTTCTTCTTCCTTAGAGAGAGAAATATTTGAGAGGATGACTTGATCTTCTTTTGAGAATTTGAGAGAATGAATTGAATTCAGTGACTTTGGGGGGAAAAATCCTTATAAAGGGCTTTGGGTAGAAGGTGAAATGACGTCGTCTTGAGTTAAAATAATTGGGAAAAGACTGAAAAGCTCTTGACTTAAAAGCTGATGAAAGGACTTCAAGATGGCCTAAACGGCCCATCTAAGACCACCACAACCCGGCTAACAGGTCGTGAAGAAACTTTGCCTGATAGGGCTTCACTATTTCGGGAATACCTTTTTACTCCAAGCTTGGAATTAGCCAAACTCGGTGGTGTTGGAAAGTGGACTCAGAGATATTTTATTTATTAGGTAAAGGGCCAACTTATTCATTTTGTGCTTAAAGATATGATCTCTTCAAGTTGATTTGGAACTCCAAGTCTGATAAACCCCATTTAAGGATGACTTTCAGGTTCGTGTGGGGCTTCACATGTCGATTAGACGTCTTTAGTCCTTAACATGTGACTAGGGGAGAAGCCCCTACTAAGAGGGCCACTTGACGAGCCCTTAAAATATCTGTCAACATCACCACGGGCCGTCTATACGTCCATCGGAGGGACACCAACCTAGGAAGGTTTGAGGTCTAGGACCATGGCTTGACCTACGGACCATAGGTCGTGGTTCGATGGCAAAAAGTCAAGCCTTAGAAGACAAATGACGGTCCACCAGGATGGACCAGAGGTCAAACCACGGTCCGTCGACTGGGTCCATCGGTTGGTAGGTCGGTGACTGTTGGCAGTTATTTTCAGGGTTAGTTGGGTCTTTTCCTAATTAACTAGTTTCAATACTATGTTGTTTAGGCTATGTTTAGAACCCCTATAAAAGCCTTTTAACCCCCGAATTCACCTCATATACTTCATTCTTCTAAATTCACAAAAGAATCCCAAATCTCCTCCCAAATAATTCTCTCTTTGGAAACTTGAAAAAGAAGAAGAAGGATTCATCTAGGGTTTCAAGATAAGATTCCAATTCGTCCATTTAAGGCTTGAATTTGGAGTCAAGGTATGATAGTTTTCATCCATGGATTCCTTTCATCCATGGAGTTCCCAAATTCCTCTATTTCAAATGGTAGAATTCCCCAATTGAGTTAGGGTTTTCTTCAATTAGCATGGGTTCTTATCATTATTGATTTAAATGATTGAATTATGATCTTCTATGCATGAATTGATGAATTTCAATGCTTTTATGATGAATTCCCCTACGAACCAATGTAATCCCTATGTTTCAAGTTGTGGATCATATGATGAGGGATATTCAGTATAAAGCAAGTGTTTTATGAAATTAAGCATGTATTGCAAGCTTTACATGTATTTATGATGAAATCCATATCTAACCCATGTTTTCTAAGAGTTTATTATTGAAAGTGGGTTTTGACCTCAAGAGGTAAATTATGGACTTATGCATTATTTATGAAATCTATGTAAATGTTTTAAGGGTGCTTTGAGAGTAAAGTATCAATGATAAATTTGTGTCGTAAAAGGATATTCTCACTAAAATACATACTAGCATGATGTGAAAGGTTTCCTCACATTGAAAGGATTCTTAGGTTGAAAATCTTTCTCACCTAATTGAATCAAAGACAAGGAGCTATCTTAATGAAACTAGTTAGGATTGGTTGTCCAACGACACCTTTTCATGAGTAATGAAGTAAAGTAAGAAATGACTATTCCATGGGAATTAATGGTTAGCACCGAGTGGATATTGAATATGAGATGGAAGCTCTCACGTAGTAGAGTCCGGGTTTCCAAAGTAATCTCATGAGATGGAAGCCCTCACGCAGTAGAGTCCGAGTTTCTAGTAGCAATCTCCTTATCCCATAACTATGTTCCCACATAGGTAGATTAGCTAGTGGATCCACTTAAGCTAGAAGTTTGAGGTTCTACCTTAGGCAAGTAGAGCCACCCTTTTCGGTGTGGGAGACACCGGAGGATCATGTTATAGCTCACATGCTCTCTTGTCGGTTAAGGCTATTTCCCCACAAGTAATAATGAAATAAGGTTACTTCAAGAAGTATCTCACATGAGTTCAAAGGTTTTAAAGATGAAGTTAGCTTGCATTGATCATGATTTTATGACTTATGTTTTATAAAGCTTTTATATCTTGTTTGGCTTGGTCAATTGTATGTCATGAAATGAAATGTCCCTTTTAGCATGTTTTAAATATTTTATGCATGGCTATCATACTTGGTACATTGTTTGTACTAACGCATACTCTTGCCTACATTTTCTCCAAATGTAGGGTCCAATATTCACGGTACTCAGTTTCGTGGCTAGTAGGTGATTTGATTGATTCCCGAGCTTTGGTGAGTCCTCATGCTTCGAGGATGGATTTTTATTGTTTTAGTTTCTTTCTTGTATTTAACTTTTGAACATGATGTATGGACTAGGCCCTATTTCATTCTATTGTATTAGATGGCTATAATGAGACATGAGTTTAGACTTCCGCTATTTCGTTTTATAAAATGTTTTCGACTTCGACTATTATTTTACTCTTAATATTTTATTTCTTATGTTATGAGAGCTAAGTGGCTTGTATGGAGTTCTTCGGGGTTCTATATGCCATGTTACATTTAGGGTATACCCCTGGGTTGTCACAAACATGATAATCAGAGTACCAGGTTTAGAATGGTCCTAGGATGTCTCATAAGCCACGTCTAGTAGAGTCTTGTTCATAAGTGTGAAGCGCGCCACATTTATGAATTAGAGGCTACAACATGATTAGGAAGCTC
This sequence comes from Solanum etuberosum, assembly GCA_029582245.1. Classification (NCBI taxonomy): domain Eukaryota; kingdom Viridiplantae; phylum Streptophyta; class Magnoliopsida; order Solanales; family Solanaceae; genus Solanum; species Solanum etuberosum. Next base: position 5,844 of record JAJONR010000369.1, read on the forward strand.
CACTTCTTTCATTACTCTTAAGTCATGTAATAGAGTCTAACTCTATAAAGTCTCTCTCCTAATCCTTATCCTATGTTCTTCAGGATATGGCTACCTGAAGTGCTTATGCTAGAAGGAATGTGAGGGAGATTGAGGAACAAGAAGCTCCTCTCCAAGCTCCTCAAGTTCCGGTGGATCCTTTTTCCGAACAAGTGTCGAATGTGGAGTTTAGGGCTGCTTTCCAAGTGTTGGCTAAAGCGGTGACGGCCCAAACAAATAGGGAGGTTGCGGTTCCCGTGAACCCAAATGTGGGTACGGTGGCTTCATGAGTGAGGGACTTCACAAGGATGAATCATCCGGAGTTTCATGGTTCTAAAGTTAAGGAAGATCGTCAAGAGTTTATCGATGAGGTCTATAAGGTTTTGATGATCATGAGAGTTACGCCGGTAGAAAACACGGAGTTGTCTGCTTACCAATTGAAAGGTGTGGCTCAAATATGGTATATTCAATGGAAAGAAAAGAGACCGGAAGATGCGGGTCCTCTTGATTGGGAGAAGTTCAAAGCCACTTTTCTTGATAGGTTCTTTCCCCTAGAGATGAGGGAAGCCAAGATTCTTGAGTTCATTAACCTTCGTCAAGGGAGAATGTGTGTGAGGGAGTATGCTCTAAAGTTCACTCAATTGTCGAAATATTCTCCAACAATGGTTGCGGATTCAAGGGCAAGAATGAGTAAGTTCATTTTGAGGGTGTCCGAAATGGTAGTTAAAGAGTGCCGAACCACCATGCTTGTGCATGACATGGACATCTCTCGTCTCATGGTGCATGCACAACAAATTAAGGAGGAAAAACTTAAGGAAAAATCTGGAGAGGTAAAAAGGGCTAAGACCGGTGATGGAAACTTCTCTCATGCAAGGTCCGGTGGACAAGGTTGTCCTACATTCTGACAAAAGTTTTGGGGTTGAGATTCCATTAATGCTCCTCTAAAGTTCAACCAAGATAGGGTATCTAACCCTAAACCTCAAGGAGGCAATGGTAGTGGATCTTTATTGTCTAGGTCTACTTCGTACTATGTGTGGAAGGAAGCACGATGGTAAGTGCCTAGCCGGCACGGATGGTTGTTATGGTTGTGTAAAAGTTGTCACAAAATGAGGGATTTCCCAATGCTTAAGTCTCAAGGAAGAGAGGGCAACCAAGCTACTCCTAGTAGTTCGGGTTCCAATGCTCCTAAGCAAAACTGTTTCTATTCAATTCAGACTCGTGGTGAGTGAGAGAGTTCTCCCGATGTGATTACCGGTATGTTGAAATTTTTTTAACTAGATGTATATGCTTTACTTGATCCCGGCGCTACCTTGTCTTTTGTGACGCCATATGTGGCAATGAGATTTGATGTGCTCCCCGATGTGTTGTTAGAACCTTTTTCTGTCTCTTCTCTTATTGGTGATTATGTGGTGGCTAAGAGGGTCTATAGAAAGTGTCCCATTTCCTTGTCTTATAGAGTTACTCTTATTGACTTGGTAGAGCTTGATATGTTAGATTTTGATGTTATCTTGGGTATGGATTGGCTGCACTCATGTTATACTTCTATTGATTGTAGAACTCGTGTAGTCAAGTTTTAGTTTCCAAATGAGCCTGTCCTAGAGTGGAAGGGGGGAAATTATATGCCTAAGGTTCAATTTGTCTCTTGGCTTAAAGCTAGCAAGATGATTTTGAAGGGTTACATTTACCATCTAGTTAGGATGAGGGATGTAGATTTTGAAACCCATTCTCTTGAGTCGGTCTCCGTTGTAAATGAGTTTTCGGAAGTGTTTCTAGATGACTTACCCGGTATTCCTCCCGAGTAGGAAATAGACTTCAGTATTGACTTCCCAGATACGCAACCTATGTCTATTCCTCCTTACAATATGGCTCCAGCAGAACTTAAGGAATTGAAAGAACAATTGAAAGATCTGTTAGACAAGGGTTTCATTCGACCGAGTATCTCTCCATGGGGTGCTCCGATTTTGTTCGTTTAAATGAAGGATGGTTCTCTTCGTATGTGTATTGACTATCGTTAGTTGAACAAGGTGACTATTAAGAATAAGTATCCTCTTCCAAGGATAGATGACTTATTTGACCAACTTCAAGGGGCAAGCTATTTCTCTAAGATTGATCTTCGATTGGGCTATCACCAATTGAGGGTGAGAGAAAATGACATTCTGAAGACAGCTTTTCAAACTCGGTATGGTCATTCTGAGTTCCTAGTAATGTCATTTGGTTTGACTGATTCTCCGGCGGCGTTTATGGACTTCATGAATAGAGTGCTTAGGCAATACCTAGACATCTTTTTTATCGTGTTTATTGATGATATTTTGATCTATTCAAGAAGTGAGAATGAGCATATTGATCATTTGAGAATGGTGTTGCAAGTTCTTAAGGACCAACATCTTTTTTCAAAGTTTAGCAAATGTGAATTTTTGTTGAGATTCGTAGCTTTTCTTGGTCATATTGTCTCAAATAAGGGTATTGAGGTAGATCCTAAGAAGACGGAAGCGGTCAAGAGTTGGCCTGAACCTCTAACTACTTCGGATATTAGAAGGTTCTTGGGTTTGGCCGGTTATCATAGAAGGTTTGTTGAGGGTTTTTCTTCTATTTTCTCTCCTTTGACGACTTTGACTCAAAAAATGTCTATATTCATATGGTCCGAATTATGTGAGAAGAGTTTTCAAGAGTTGAAAAATAGACTTACTTCCACTCCGGTGTTGACCTTACCGGAAGGGACGAATGGTTTTGTAGTTTATTGTGATGCTTCAAGAATTGGGTTAGGGTGTGTGGTTATGCAAAATAGGAAAGTGATTTCCTATGCCACAAGGCAACTTAAAGTTCAGGAGAAGAATTATCCTACCCATTACCTTGAACTAGCGGCGGTTGTTTTTGCCTTAAAGATTTTGAGGCATTATTTGTATGGTGTGCATGTAGATGTGTTTACCGACCACAGGAGTTTTCAATATGTATTCAATTAAAAGGATTTGAATCTTCACCAAATAAGGTGGCTTGAGTTATTGAAAGATTACGACATGAGTGTTCTTTATCACCCTGGTAAAGCTAATGTGGTAGCGCATGCTCTTAGTCGATTGTCTATGGGTAGTTTTGTTCATATTGAAGCAGGAAAAAAAAGAGTTGGTTCGAGATGTTCATAGGTTGGCTCTATTAGGTGTTTAACTAGTGGACTCCACCAAAAGTGGTGTTATGGTTCACAATGGTTCTGAATCATCTTTTATGGCGGATGTGAAAGCTAAGCAAGGTCTCGAACCAGTTTCGGTAGAATTGAAAGAGGCGGTACTTAAGAAATCCTTTGAGGCTTTCTCCCAAGAGGGAGATGGGTTACTTAGAGACCAAGGTCGGTTATCTGTTCCAAATGTTGATGATTTGAGGGAACAGACCTCGGATGAAGCCCATAGTTTGCGCTATTCTATTCACCTGGGAGCCACCAAGATGTACCGTGACTTGTGGGAAGTCTATTCGTGGAATGGGATGAAGAAGGATATTGCGGGATTTGTGGCTAAATATCCAAATTTTCAAAAAGTAAAAGGTTGAGTATCAGAAACCAGGAGGTTTGTCCCAAGATATTAGTATTCCTATTTGGAAGTGGGAAAACTTGAATATGGACTTTATTGTTGGTCGGCCTCGCACCTGGCGACAACATGACTCTATTCGGGTGATAGTAGATCAGATGACGAAACCGGCTCATTTCTTTCCCGTCATGGTTTCCTATTTGGTGGAAGACTATGCCAAGTTATACTTGAGAGAAATGGTAAGGTTGCATGAAGTGCCCTTATCCGTTATTTCCAATCGTGGTAACTTCTCAGTTTTGGAAATCATTCCAAAAGGTTCTTGGCACTAAGGTTAAACTTAGTACAACCTTACATCCCCAAACCGATGGGTAAGTGGAGCGTACTATTCAGACTTTGGATGATATGTTAAGGGCTTGTGTGATTGATTTTAAGGGTAATTGGGATGACCATTTTCCATTGATTGAGTTTGCCTATAATAATAGCTATCACTCGACTATTGATATGGCTCCACTTGAGGCACTATATGGAAGGAGGTGTAGATCTCCTATAGGTTGGTTTTAGGTGGGTGAAGTTTCCCTAATAGGTCCTGCATTGGTACACGAGGACATACAGAAAGTTCAACTTATTAGAGAAAGGTTGAAAACGGCTCAAAGTCGACAAAAGTCATATGTCGGTATGAGAAGAAGGGATCTTGAGTTTGACATTCATGATTGAGTTTAATGGAAAATCTCACCCATGAAGGGTGTAATAAGGTTTGGTAAGAAAGGGAAGCTTAGTCCCCGATATGTAGGCCCATATCAGATTTTTAGGCGTGTTGGTAAAGTTGCTTATGAGTTAGATTTGCCAAATGAATTGGCATCGGTGCATCCGGTTTTCCATGTCTCTATGTTGAAGAAATGTGTTGGTGATCCAACATGCATAGTTTTCTTAGAAGGGTTGGGAGTTGATGAGATTCTTTCTTATGAGGAAGTTCCGGTTGAGATTTTAGACCGGCAAGTCAAGAAGTTGAGAAATAAAGAGGTAGCTTCCGTGAAAGTATTGTGGAGGAATAAGTTAGTTGAGGGTGCTACTTGGGAGGCCGAGGCCGATATGATGTCCCAATATCCTCATCTTTTTCCTTCTACCTCTACTCTAGCTTGAGGTAATGAATTTTCTTTTGATTTGACCTTTATTTTGGGAGTCATGTGTTTTTATGTGTTTCCATGATTTCCTTATGTTATGCATGTTCATGAAAACTTGTGTTTTTAAAGAAATATGAGTTTACATGCTTGATTTTCCTCTTGTTGTTGTGCATTGAGTATGAGTTGCCTATAGACTTCATGAGATGAATTGATGAACATGTTTTAGATATGCTTTTTGAGAGTGAATTGCATATGGGCTCTAATATGAGATTGTGTTGAGCATGCTTTTAGCTTGGGGTAGATGTTTTGTCCTTATTTATGTACATTGCATGAATAATGGGCTGATAGAGTTAGTTTCACCCCTCTTATGATGTTTTGAGTTTGTTTAGCTTGGAGTCGATAGTTCCTCCTTGGTTACATGCATTGCATCGTTAGGTTGGGTTGTTAATTCCTCTCCTAAGCTTTTATACCCATTTTAAATCTCATTCGAGGATGAATGGCCCCAAGGGGGACCCGTATCAAGAAAATGGAAATAAATCAGATTTTTGGGAAGTTGTAGGTGCCAGCCACGGAGGGCAACCACGGCCCGTGGATTGAACCACGGACCGTAGGTGGGTCCATGGATTGGTCAGCCTGCAAAAGAGATTTGAGGTCCAGGACCACGGCTCGACCTACAGACCGTAGGTCAGACCAGGATCCGTGGTTAGGGTCCATGGTTCGATGGCCAAAAATCAAGCCCTAGAAAACCAACGACGGTCCATAAGGACGGACTGTAGGTCTGACCACGGTCCGTCGACTGGGTCCGTCGGTTGGTAGGTCGGTGACTGCTGGCAGTTATTTTCAGGGTTAGTTGGGTCTTTTCCTAATTAATTATTTTCAATACTATGTCGTTCAGAACACCTATAAAAGACTTTTAACCCCCAAATTCACCCCATTTACTTCATTCTTCTAAATTCACAGAAGAATCTGAAATCTCCTCCCAAATAATTCTCTCTAGAAACTTGAAGAAGAAGAAGAAGGATTCATTAAGGGTTTCAAGCTAAGGTTGTAATTCCTCCATTGAAGGCTAGCATTTGGAGTCAAAGTATTATAGTTTTCATCCATGGATTTTCCAAATTCCTCTATTTCAAATGGTAGATTCCCCAATTGAGTTAGGATTTTCTTCAATTAGCATGGGTTCTTATCATTATTGATTTAAATGATTGGATTATGATCTTCTATGTATGAATTGATGAATTGCAATGCTTTTATGATGAATTCCCCTATGAACCCATGTAATCCCTATATTTTCAATTTGTGAATCATATGATGAGGGATTTTAAATATAAAGCAAGTGTTTTATGAAATTAAGCATGTATTGTAAGCTTTACATGTATTTATGATGAAATCCATATCTAAACCATATTTTCTAAGAGTTAATGATTGAAAGTGGGTTTTGACCTCAAGAGGTAAATTATGGACTTATGCATTGTTTATGAAATCTATGTAAATGTTTTAAGGGTGCTTTGAGAGTAAAGTATCAATGATAATGTTGTGTCGTAAAAGGATATTCTCACTAAAATACATACTAGCATGATGTGAAAAGTTTTCTCACATTGAAAGGATTCTTAGGTTGAAAGGCTTTCTCACCTAATTGAATCAAAGACAAGGAGCTTCTTAATGAAACTAGTTTGGATTGGTTGTCCAAGGGTAACTTTTCATTAGTAATGAAGTCAAGTAAGAAATTACTATTCTGTGGGAATTTATGCTTCGCACCGAGTGGATATTTAATATCAGACGGAAGCTCTCACGTAGTAGAGTCCGAGTTTCCAAAGGAATCTCATGAGATGGAAGCCCTCACGTAGTAGAGTCCGGGTTTCTAGTAGCAATCTCCTTATCCCATAACTATGTGCCCACATAGGTTGATTAGCTAGTGGATCCACTTACGCTAGAAGTTTGAGGTTCTTCCTTAGGCAAGTATAACCACCCTTTCCGCTGTGGGAGACACCGGGGGATCATGTTATAGCTCACATGGTCTCTTGTCGGTTAAGGCTATTTCCCCAAAAGTAATAATGAACTAAGGTTACTTCAAGAAGTATCTCACATGAGTTCAAAGGTTTCAAAGATGAAGTTAGTTTGCATTGGCCATGATTTTATGACTTATGTTTTATAAAGCTTTTATATCATGTTTGGCTTGGTAAATTGCATGTAATGAAATGAAATGTCCCTTTTAGCATGTTTTAAATGTTTTATGCATGGCTATCATACTTGGTACATTATTTTTTACTAACGCATACTCTTGCCTACATTTTTCCCAAATGTATGGTCCGATATTTAGGATCCTCAGTTTTGTGGTTAGTAGGTCGTTTGATTAATTCTCGAGCTTTGGTGAGTCTTCATGCTTCGAGGACGGAGTTTTATTTTTTTAGGTTCTTTCTTGTATTTCACTTTTGAACATGATGTATGGGCTAGACCCAATTTCTTTTTATTGTATTAGATGGCTATGATGAGGCATGAGTTTAGACTTCCGCTATTTCGTTTTATAAAATGTTTTGGCCTTGGACTATTGTTTTACTCTTATTGTTCTATTTCTTATGTTATGAGAGTGAAGTGGCTTGTATGGAGTCCTTCGGGGTTCTATACGCCATGTTACATCTATGGTGTACCCCTGGGTAATGACATTGAGGAACTCCTCACGAGTACCCAAATGGACTGTGATCCCCTACACGACCCGTCTAGGGCTCTATGGAGGGTTTCATGGTCCACCGTTGTTTTCTTGACATGCCCATTTGACTCCTTTCTAGTCTTTCTTTAATCAAAGGTGTTATACCTAAATCTTAAATCGTAAACCCTAAGAAATCCTAAGAAACCCTAAACACTAAATCTTAGGTCATAAAACCTACACACTAAACCCTAAGAAACCCTAAACCCTAAGTCTTATGAAACCCTAAGAAATCATAAACCCTAAACCCTAAAAAACCATAATACATAAAAAACCATTAAAAACCTTAAAAAAAATATTTAAAACCCTAAGCCCTGAACCCTAAATCCAAAATACCCTAAACCTAAATAACCCTAAACCTTATGAACCCCGACAAAATCCTAAGCCCTAAAGAAAAAATTACACTAAAAAATTATAGAAAAACCCTAAAATCCCTAAACCTTAAACCTTAGGGTCGAAACTCTTAAGGATAAACAATAAACCCTAAACCCTTAGGGCCTTAACCTTAAACCATAAATCATAAACCTTAGGGCCGAAACCCAAAATCATAAACCCTAAGTCTTACGTCCTAAACCCTAAAACCTCAACAATAA
>JAJONR010000370.1:0-97500 GCA_029582245.1 Solanum etuberosum
CCACCAAAATATACGTTGGATTGTGTCAATGTTACTACTTACTTTCTCATTTTTAAATTTTATGTCAAATAAATATTGTTCTTAAGGTTAAACTCGATTTTTTCTTACTAAATCTAATTTCTATTATTGCAATAAATATTGTTCGTACATTTTTTTAAAAATTAGGAAGCCTAATTAATTAATGAGTTACTAATTCATACTAATTAATTTTTTGAGATGGACTAATTTTATCAAATAAGCTAATCTTGTAAAATAATTATTTTTAATTTAATAAATTATGACTATTTAATAAAGAAGAGGTTATAATTTAAATGGATTTAATTTGAGCAAAACTTAGCAATCCAAGTCTTTTTAATTCAGCCAATTCGCGCGTGCCACGTAGGAAGCACATGGATTGTGCTTCTTCAGCTTTAATCTTGACCATCCAATTTAATCCAATGGCTTTAATTAATCCATCCTTTTATTATTATTTATATATATATATATATATATAATCATTATTATTTTTTATTTTTTAACTCTTGTTTTTTTAAAACTGTCTGATCAAATGATCGGACGGCCCAAATTAAACCCCAAAATATTTTCTTCTTTTCCCAAAAAATAGTACATCAGCCGCCTGCTTTTCCTCTTCTTTTCCCTAGACTTCGCCTTAGTCTAGGAAAAGAAAGAAAATGTTTTCCCTTCCCCAGAACGTCTCTCCATAGACGCTCCTCTCCTCTCCCATCAAGCTCGCTTCTTCCCCAGGCCCCTTTCACGCTCATCTCCCATCCCTCTGCCGAGAACGGCTATGGACCGCTGGAAAATGTTAATTTTCGGCGGTCTCTTACTTTATGACTCTGTCAATCACTCAACCCCTCACATCGACCTGAAAAGGGGTCGATTCTTAAGAAACTTTCTTCCCCTTCATCATTATTTCCTTTTGTTTGGTCTCAGACTTGGCTTTCCTAGAATTCAAAATTTGAATTCTTGAGGCCAGTGGAAGTCACGATTTGGCTATAAAAGGAGCCATTTGATTCTCATGAAAATCCATCCAATAATCAGAGAGATTCAAGCAAAGAAATCATCCAGCAACGATCAAGCAAAAAATTGAGAAAGGATCAAAAAATATAGAGAGAAGAACATATAGAAACAATATACCTCAAGATTTATAGTTCGATAATTTTTCATCTTCTTGTCCTTCTATTTTTGGTTTTAAATTCGAGTTTGAGGAAGTTCGAAGTTGAAATCTTTGACGTCAAAGCTCTAGTTTGCTGCTCAACACAAGGTCGATATGGTATGAATGTGATACTGAACATGAGGCATATCCTTCCGCCTCCTTCGGGATGTTGAAATTACCTATGATTGCTCAGCTCAGAGATACATAGAATAGTAATAGCTTTTCGGGTTAAGTTTCACTTGTTGCTTAGCACGGTTCTAGGTTGCTAGAGTGGAGTTTCTAAGAGATTTTGGATACGACAACAGGTTCAAAATACAAGGTACATGCATATATATGTCATGCATATAAAGGTATAAATCCTATATTTTTATATTTAGTTTTCTCTATACATGACCTATTATTTTGTTATATACGCCATATTATTTTTCTTATATCTACTATCCCTTTTTTATGTATATTATTTACCCCCTTTTTATAAATCCTACACTTTAATATCTATATGTTATTTTTATTACATATGTACCTATTTTTCCCTAAATGTAAATAAAATAATAAATTTCATATATTCTAAACAACATGCATATGTATACTATACTTTATAATAAATCTAGCTAAGATCACAAACTATAATATTTAACATTTAGTATCATTATTATTTATTTTTATTTTTACTTTTAGGAAACTCTATTTTATGTATTTTCATTCAAATTACATATCACATATTACTACGTATTTACACCCGACTACTATCTTATTTTATTTTCTTTCACGTCCTAATAAAACGACAGATTTTCATAAATTCAACATCAATATACTTTTAGGATAAGTTTATTATGATACATCTATATTTTCCAACATATAAAAAATTGTCGTACATTTTAAGTGCATTTATTTATTTTACTTGTTTATTTTACTATATGATAAGCATACTACTATTAATTATATTTAATAGTCATATATATGTCGTACCCTGTATTTTACTTTTTTTCTTAAACTAATTTACTTATCATTGATTTTAAAACAAAATAAATAAATAAGTTTTCCTGATTAATTTTTTCCTAAATTGAGTTTAAGGACTATCTTCAGATAGGCTCTGAGGGATGCTTAATACCTTCCCCTCGAGAAACCAAAACCCTTACTCAAAATCTCACTGATTTCACAAATTAAAACAGAGTTTACATTTACATATTTAAAAAATCGTTTTCCTAATATTTTCCTTAAAATTTAGGTGAAGACTCTAAAACAAAACAAACAATTTTAAAAAATCGGAGTGGCAGCCATAATATGTGGAGAACTATTGCGGCTAGTTCGAAATAGGGTGCAACATTCGTAACTGTACGAAAATGGCCGAATATTACGTAAATGCCCGAAAAATCAAGAAAATTACATAAACAATACAAAAATCGCCTCAAAAGAATTTTGACTTGCACCAATGACCTTAGAATATCGTGACGAATAAAAGATCAAAATTTTACTTCTTTTCCTAACTGTCCGAAAATGGCTGAATATTACGTAAATGCCCGAAAATCAAGAAAAATACATAAACAATACCAAAAATGCCTCAAATTTTTTTTGACTTGCACCAATGACCTTAGAATATCGTGACGAATAAATGATAAAATTTTTACTTCTTTTCGTAACTGTCCGAAAATGGCCAAATATTACGTAAATGCCCAAAAATGGTCGAAAATACATTAAAAAAATACAAAAAATGGCTCAAAAAAATTCCGACTTGCACTAATGACCTTAGAATATCGTTACGAATAAAAGAACAAAAATTTACTTATTTTCGTAACTGTCTGAAAATGGCCGAATATTACGTAAATGCCTGAAATGGCCGAATAATCAAGAAAAATACATAAACAATAAAAAAACGCCTCAAAATTTTTTCGACTTGCACCAATGACCTTAGAATATCATGACAAATAGAAGATAAAAATTTAACTTCTTTTCGTCAGTGTCTAAAAATGGCCGAATATTACGTAAATGCCAGAAAATGGCCAAAAAATAAAGAAAAATACATAAACAATGCAAAAAATGCCTCAAAATTTTTTTGACTTGCACCAATGACCTTAGAATATGATGACGAATAAAAGATCAATATTTTAGTTCTTTTCGTAACTGTTCGAAAATGGCCGAATATTACATAAATCCCAGAAAATGGCCGAAAATACAAGAAAAATACATAAACAATACAAAAAACGCCTCAAAAAAATGTCGACTTGCACCAATGATCTTAGAATATCGTGACGAATAAAAGATCCAAATTTTACTTCTTTTCGAAACTGTCTGAAAATAGCCGAATATCAAGTAAATACCACAAAATGGCCGAAAAATCAAGAAAACTACATAAACAATAACAAAAACGCCTCAAAAAAATTTCGACTGCACCAATGACCTTAGAATATCGTGAAGAATAAAAGAACAAAACTTTACATCTTTTCGTAACTGTCAGAAAATGGCCGAATATTATGTAAATGCCCCAAAATGGTCAAAAAATAAAGAAAAACACATAAACAATACAAAAAACGCCTCAAAAAAATTTCGACTTGCACAATTGACCTTAGAATATCGTGACGAATACAAGAATAAAACTTTATTTCTTTTCGTAACTGTCCGAAAATGGCCGATTTTTATGTAGATGCCCTTAAATGGTCGAAAAATCAAGAAAAATACATAAACAATACAAAAAATGCCTCAAAAAAATTTCGAGTTGCACCAATGACCATAGAATATCATGACGAATAAAAGAACAAAACTTTACTTCTTTTCGTAACTGTCCGAAAAATGACCGAATATTAAGTAAATGTCCCAAAATGGCTAAAAAATCAAGAAAAATACATTAACAATACAAAAAAACGCCTCACAAAAATTTTGATTTGCACCAATGACCTTAGAATATAGTGATGAATAAAAGATCAAAACTTTACTTCTTTTCGTAACTGTCTGAAAATGGCCGAATATTACGTAAAAGCCCCAAAATGGCCGAAAAATTAAGAAAAATACATAAACAATACAAAAAAAAAGACTTAAAATAATTTCGACTTACATTAATGTCCTTAGAATATCGTGACGAATCAAAGATCAAAACTTAACTTCTTTTTGTAACGGTCCGAAAATGACCGAATATTACGTAAATACCCCAAAATAAATAAACAATCAAGAAAAATACATAAAAAATAAAAAAAAGGCCTCAATTTTTTTTGACTTGCACCAATGACCTTAGAATATCTTGACGAATAAGAGAACAAAACTTTAGTTCTTTTCGTAATTGTCCGAAAATGGCCGAATATTACGTAAATGTCCCAAAATGGCCGAAAAATCAAGAAAAACACATACACAATATAAAAAACGCCTCAAAAAAAATTGGACTTGCACCAATGACTTTAGAATATCGTGACGAATAAAAGAACAAAACTTTACTTCTTTTTGTAACTATCCGAAAATGGTCGAATATTACGTAAATGCCCCAAAATAGCCGAAAAATCAAGAAAAATACATAAACAACACAAAAAACGCCACAATAAAATTTCTACTTTCACCAATGACCTTAAAATATCGTGACGAATAAAAGATCAAAATTTTACTTCTTATCATAACTGTCCGAAAATGGACGAATATTACGTAAATGCACCACAATGCCGAAAAAAATAAGAAAAATACATAAACAAAACAAAAAAACGCCTCATAAAAATTTCTACTTGCACCAATGACCTTAGAATATGGTGACGAATAAAAGATCAAAATTTTACTTCTTTTCATAACTGTTTGAAAATGGTCGAATATTACGTAAATTGCCGAAAAATCATGAAAAATACATAGACAATACAAAAATAGCCTCTAAATTTTTTTAACTTTCATCAATGACCTTAGAATATCGTAACAAATAAAAGAACAAGACTTTACTTCTTTTCGTAACTATCTTAAAATGGCCGAATATTATGTAAATTCCCCCAAAATGGCCGAAAAATCAAGAAAAATACATAAACAATACAAAAAAAGCCTCACAAAAATTTCGACTTGCACCAATGACCTTAGAATATCGTGACGAATAAAAGATCAGAAATTTACTTCTTTTCGTAACTGTCCGAAAATTGCCGAATACTACGTAAATGCCACAAAATGGCCGAAAAATTAAGAAAAATACATAAATAATAATATAAACGCCTCAAAAAAAATTCGACTTACACCAATGACCTTAGAATATCGTGACGAATATAAAAACAAAACTTTACTTCTTTTCGTAACTGTCCGAAAATAGCCGAATATTACGTAAATGCCTCAAAATGGCCAAAAAATCAAGAAAATTACATAAACAATAAAAAAAAATGCCTCAAAAAAATTCCGACTTGCACCAATTAACTTAGAATATCGTGATGAATAAAAGAACAAAACTTAACTTTTTTTTGTAACTGTCTGTAAATGACCGAATATTACGTAAATGCCCAAAAATGGCAGAAAAATAAAGAAAAATACATAAACAATACAAAAAACACCTCAAAAAAATTTAGACTTGCACCAATGACCTTAGAATATCGTGACGAATAAAAGAATAAAACTTTTACTTCTTTTCGTAACTGTCTGATAATGGCTGAATATTACGTAAATTTCCGTAAATGGCCGAAAAATCAAGAAAAATACATAAACAATACAAAAAATGCCTCAAACTTTTTTTGACTGGCACCAATGACCTTAGAATATCGTGCGAATAGAAGATCAAAACTTTACTATTTTTTCGTAACTGTCTGAAAATGGCCAAATATTACGTAAATGCTTCAAAATGGCCGCAAAATAAAGAAAATACATAAACAATACAAAAAACGCCTCAAAAAAATTTAGACTTGCACCAATGACCTTAGAATATCGTGACGAATAAAAGATCAAAATTTGACTGCTTTTCTTAACTGTCCGAAAATGGCCGAATATTACGTAAATGCCTGAAAATGGCCGAAAAATAAGAAAAATATATAAAGAATAGAAAAAAACGCCTCAAAAAAATTTCGACTTGCACCAATGACCTTAGAATATCCTGTTGAATAAAATATCAAAATTTTGCTTCTTTTCGTAATTGTCTGAAACTGTTCGAATATTACGTAAATGCTCCAAAATGGCCGAAAAATCAAGAAAAATACATAATCAATAAAAATACACATCAAAAAAAATTTGACTTGCTCCAATGACTTTAGAATCTCGTGGCGAATAAAAGATCAAAATTTACTTCTTTTCGTAACTGTCCGAAAATGGCCGAATATTACGTAAATGCACGAAAATGGGTGAAAAATCTAGAAAAATACATAAACAATACAAAAAACGCCACAAAAAAATTACGACTTGCACCAATGACCTTAGAATATCGTGACGAACAAAAGATCAAATTTTTACTTCTTTTCATAACTGTCGGAAATGGACGAATATTATGTAAATACCCCAAAATGGTTGAAAAAATAAGAAAAATACATAAACAAAACAAAAAAACGCCTCATAAAAATTTCGACTTCCACCAATGACCTTAGAATATGGTGACGAATAAAAGATAAAAAATTTACTTCTTTTAGTAACCATCCTAAAATGGCCGAATATTATGTAATTGCCCCAAAATTGCTGAAAAATAAAGAAAAATGCATAAACAATACAAAAAACGCCTCAAAAAAAATTCGACTTGCACCAATGACCTTAGAATATCGTGACGAATAAAACATCAGAACTTTACTTCTTTTCGTAACAGTCAAAAAATTGCCGAATATTACGTAAATGCCACAAAATGGACGAAAAATTAAGAAAAATACATCAAAAATAATAAAAACGCCTTAAATTTTTTTTGACTTGCACCAATGAACATAGAATATCGTGACGAATATAAGAACAAAACTTTACTTCTTTTCGTAACTGTCCGAAAATGACCGAATATTAGGTAAATTCCCCAAAATGGCCGAAAAATCAAGAAAAATACATAAACAATACAAAAGTGCCTCAATTTTTTTTTTTGTCTTGCACCAATTGACCTAACAATACCGTGACGAATAAGAAAATAAAACTTTACTTCTTTTCGTAACTGTCCGAAAATGGCCGAATATTACGTATAGCCCCTAAATGGGCGAAAAATCAAGAAAAATACATAAACAATACAAAAAACGCCTCTAAAAAATTTTAACTTGCATCAATGACCATAGAATATCATGACGAATAAAAGAACAAAACTTTACTTCTTTCCGTAACTATCCGAAAATGGCCAAAAATTAAGAAAAATACATAATCAATAGAAAAAATGCCTCAAAAAATTTTTGACTTGCACCAATGACCTTAGAATATCGTGAAGAATAAAAGATCAAAACTTCAATTCTTTCCGTAACTGTCCGAAAATTACCGAATATTATGTAAATTCCCCAAAATTGCCGAAAATGATCCGGGTAATTTAGGTCTTGTTTATTGATCCTCGCATTATTATTATTGTCTGTAGACCAAGAACAAGCGGAAAGAATCAGGAAGGCAAAGAATCAAGTATCTTAGGGGATTCAAGCTTTGTTCGAGGTAGGTGATGGTTTTGATTTCATGTAGTGTGAGGTATGTTTGTACTTGCTTCATTATATTGCATGTATGTATGCTAATGTTGCATTATTGATCACACTAATCGTAAATGAATATGAACGAATAACTATACGCCATGAATCACCTTTTAGTTGTATGATTGGGAGAATGTACATTGTGATTGTGATTGTGGCATGTTGAATGGAGCAGGTACCACGATCCGGTACACTAATTAATTGGGATCGGATGTCACGTACCGACATAAATATTGGAACGGGTGTCACGATCCGACACACTAACTTGGAGTGGGTACCACAATCCGGTACACTAACTGTTTGGGTATGGGTTCCTTGAGAGGACCAATGACTTGTTGTATATGTGTAATTGTTGAGTATGTGAAATGTTACGTTGTTCATAAGTGATATTGATATTGTATATGTCCGGTATATGCCTGTTTTTGATGTTGTAATGACTTGCTTATATTACACTTAGTGGGATAGCCGAGTAATCTTACCAGTACACTCTGGTTGTGTACTAATACTGCACTTGCTCTTTCTTTGTTGAGTACAGGGCATCTTCAAGCGGCTACTGACAGACCTCGTTTAGAAGATCAGTGATCGTCATCGAATTCAAGGGTGAGCCAGTTCTTCCGGGCTGCATTGGGTTCTCTTTCTGTTCAGTTCATCTTATTCGGACTTAGACTAGTTCATTAGATATTCTTATGTTTAGTTTGGGTTGTACCCATTTCCTTTAGACTTTTGGTTCATTGTTAGAGTTTTGGTACATTGACTTTCAAGTCCTAGGCATTATTTCCGCATTCATTTGTTAGACTTTTGAAGATTATGGGAATTCTACTTTATTTCTGCATTTAAACCTGCTTCAGTATCTTTAAATGCTTAGTTTTGAGGTTAGTTGGTTAGTAGTTATTGTTCTCCCACCGGAGGGTTAGTGTGGGTGCCAATCACGATGGTCTGAGTCATGACAATAATTGTCCGGAAATGGCCGAATATTACGTAAATGCTCAAAAATGAGCGAAAAATCAAGAAAAGTACATAAACAATACAAAACACGCATCAATTTTTTTTTGACTTGCACCAATGACCTTAGAATATCTTGACGAATAAAAGAACAAAACTTTATTTCTTTTTGTTACTGTCCGAAAATGACCGAATATTACGTAAATGCCACAAATGGCCGAAAAATCAAGAAAAATACATAAATAATATAAAAAATGCCTCAAATTTTTTTTGACTTGCACCAATGACCTTAGAATATCGTGACTAATAAAAGAACAAAACTTAACTTCTTTTCGTAACTGTCCGAAAATAGTCGAATATTACGTAAATGTCCCAAAATGGTCGAAAAATCAAGAAAAATACTTAAACAAAACAAAAAATGCCTCAATTTTTTTTTGACTTGCACCAATGACCTTAGAATATCGTGATGAATAAAAAAATAAAACTTTACTTCTTTTCGTAACTGTCCGTAAATAGCCAAATATGACGTAAATGCCTCAAAATGGTCGAAAAATCTAGAAAAATACATAAACAATACAAAAAAAGCCTAAAAAAATTTTGAATTGCACCAATGACCTTAGAATATCGTGACGAATAAAAAAACAAAACTTTACTTCTTTCGTAACTTTCTGAAAAATGGCCGAATATTACGTAAATGCCCCAAAATGGCCGAAAAATCAAGAAAAATACATGAACAAAAAAAATGCCTCAAAAAAATTTCGACTTGCACCAATGACCTTAGAATATAGTGACGAATAAAAGAATAAAACTTTACTTCTTTTCGTATTTGTCCGAAAATGGCTGAAAATCAAGAAAAATACACAAACAATACAAAAAACGTCTATAAAATTTTTTGACTTGCACCAATGACCTTAGAATATCATTAAGAATAAAAGAGCAAAACTTTAATTTTTTTCGTAACTGTCCGAAAATGGCCGAATAATACGTAAATGCCCCAAAATGGCCGAAAAATACATAAACAATACAAAAAACGCCTTAAAAAAATTTCGACTTGCATCAATGACCTTAGAATATCATGACGAATAAATAATTTTTTTTTACTTCTTTTCGTAACTGTCCGAAAATGGCCGAAAAATCAAGAAAAATACATAAACAATACAAAAAATGCCTCAAAAATTTCAACTTGCACCAATGACCTTAGAATATCGTGACGAATAAAAAAAAACTTTTTTTCTTCTCGTAACTCTCCGAAAATGGTCAAAATTTTACGTAAATATCCCAAAATTGCCAAAAAATCAAGAAAAATATAAAAAACGCCTCAAAAAAATTTCAACTTGCACCAATGACCTTAGAATATCATGAAGAATAAAAGAACAAACTTTACTTCTTTTCGTAACTGTCCGAAAATGACCGAATAATACGTAAATACCCCAAAATGGCCGAAAAATTAAGAAAAATACATAAACAATAAAAAAATGCCTCAATTTTTTTTTGACTTGCACCAATGACCTTAGAATAACTTGACGAATCAAAGCAGAAAATTTATTTCTTTTCGTAACTGTCCGAAAATGGCCGAATATTACGTAAATGTCCCAAAATGGTCGAAAAATCAAGAAAAATACTTACAAAATACAAAAAACGCCTCAAATTTTTTTGACTTGCACCAATGACCTTAGAATATTGTGACGAAGAAAAGAACAAAACTTTACTTCTTTTAGTAACTGTCCGTAAATAGTCGAATATGACGTAAATACCTCAAAATGGCCGAAAAATTAAGAAAAATACATAAACAATGCAAAAAATACCTAAAAAAATTTCGACTTGCACCAATGACCTTAGAATATCGTGACGAATAAAAGAACAAAACTTTACTTCTTTTCGTAACTTTCCAAAAGATGGCCGAATATTACTTAAATGCCCTAAAATGTCCGAAAAATCAAGAAAAATACATGAAGAATACAAAAAATGCCTCAAATTTTTTTTGACTTGCATCAATGACCTTAGAATATTGTGATGAATAAAAGAACAAAACTTTACTTCTTTTCGTATTTATCCAAAAATGGCCGAATATTACGTAAATGCCCAAAATGGCCGAAAATCAAGAAAAATACAGAAACAATACAAAAAACACCTCAATTTTTTTTTGACTTGCACCAATGACCTTAGAATATCATGACGAATAAAAGAACAAAACTTAACTTCTTTTCGTAACTGTCCGAAAATGACCGAATAATACGTAAATACCCAAAATGACCGAAAAATTATGAAAAATATATAAACAATACAAGAAACGCCTCAAAAAAAATTTGAATTGCACCAATGACCTTATAATATCGTGATGAATAAATGAACAAAACTATACTTCTTTTCGTAATTGTCCGAAAATGGCCGAATATTACGTAAATTCCCCATAATGGCTGAAAAATCAAGAAAAATACATAAATAATACAAAAAACGCCTCAAAAAATTTGACTTGCACCAATGACCTAAGAATATCGTGACGAATAAAAGAACAAAACTTTACTTTTTTTCGTAACTGTCAGAAAATGGCCAAATATTACGTAAATGCCCAAAAATGGCTGAAAAATCAAGAAAAATACATAAACTATACAAAAAACACCTAAAAAAAATTCGAATTGCACCAATGACCTTAGTATATCGTGACGAATAAAAGAACAAAACTTTACATCTTTTTTTAACTGTCCGAAAATGGCCGAATATTACATAAATTCCCAAAATGGCCGAAAAATGAAGACAAATATATTAACAATATAAAAAACACCTCAAAAAAATTTCGACTTGCACCAATGACCTTAGAACATCGTAACAAATAAAAGAACAAAACTTTACGTCGTTTCGTACCTGTTCGAAAATGGCCAAATATCACGTAAAAATCCAAAATGGCCGAAAAATCAAGAAAAATACATAAACAATTAAAAAAACACCACAAACGAAATTTGACTTGCACCAATGACCTTAAAAAATCGTGACGAATAAAAGAACAAAACTATACTTCTTTTCGTAACTGTCTGAAATGGCCGAATATCACGTAAATACCCCAAAATGGCCGAAAATTAAGTAAAATACATAAACGTTACAAAAAACGCCTCAAAAAAATTTCGACTTGCACCAATGACCTTAGAATATCGTGAAGAATAAAAGAAAAAACTTTACTTCTATTTGTAGCTGTTTGAAAAGGGCCGAATATTACGTAAATGCTCCAAAATTGTCGAAAAATAAAGAAAAAACTATAAACAATACAAAAAAATCCTCAAAAAAATTTCGACTTGCACCAATGACCTTAGAACATCGTAACGAATAAAAGAAAAAAATTTACTTCTTTTCGTAACTATCCGAAAATGACCGAATATTACGTAAAAACCCAAATGGCCGAAAAATCAAGAAAAATACATAAACAATACAAAAACCACCTCAAAAAAATTTCGACTGTCACCAATGACCTTAGAATATCGTGACGATTAAAAGAACAAAACTTTACTTATTTTCGTAACCGTCTAAAAATTGCTGAAAAATCAAGAAAAATGCATAAACAATAGAAAAAACACCACAAAAAAATTTCGACTTGCACCAATGACCTTAGAATAACGTGACGAATAAAAGAACAAAACTTTACTTCTTTTCGTAACTGTCCGAAAATGGCCGAATATTACGTAAATACCCCAAAATGGCCAAAAAATAAAGAAAAATACATAAATAATACAAAAACGCCTCAAAAAAATTCTACTTGCGCCAATGACCTTAGAATATCGTGAGAAATATGTGAACAAAACTTTACTTCTTTTTGTGACTATCCGAAAATGGCCGAATATTACGTAAATGCCCCAAAATGGCCGAAAAATCAAGAAAAATACGTAAACAATACAAAAAACGCCTCAATTTTTTTTGACTTGCACCAATGACCTTAGAATATCGTGATGAATAAAAGAACAAAACTTTACTTCTTTTCGTAACTGTCTGAAAATGGCCGAAAAATTAAGAAAAATACATGAACGATACAAAAAAGGCCTCTAAAAAATTTCGACTTGCACCAATGACCTTAGAATATCATGACGAATAAAAGAACAAAACTTTAATTCTTTTCGTAACTGTCCGAAAATGGCCGAATATTACATAAATTCCCCAAAATAGCCGAAAATAAAGAAAAATACTTTTAAAAAAATACAAAAAAGCCTCAATTTTTTTTTTGACTTGAACCAATGACCTTAGAATATCATGATGAATAAAAGAAAAAAATGTTACTTCTTTTCGTAACTTTCTGTAAATGGCCGAATATTACGCAAATGCCCCAAAATGACCGAAAGTCAAGAAAAATACATAAATAATACAAAAAACGCCTCAAAAAAATTTCAACTCGCACCAATGACATTAGAATATCGTGAAGAAAAAAAGAACCAAAACTTTAATCCTTTTCGTAACCATCCGAAAATGACCGAATATTTCGTAAATGCCCCATAATTGCCGAAAAATTTAGAAAAATACATAATCAATACAAAAAACGCCTCAAAAAAATTTCTACTTGCACTAATGACCTTAGAATATCGTGACGAATGAAAGAACAAAACTTTACTTCTTTTCGTAACTGTCCGAAAATACTCGAATATTACGTAAATACCCCAAAATGGCCAAAAACTCAAGAAAAATACATAAACAATACAAAAAATGCCTCAAAAAAATTTCGACTTGCACCAATGACCTTAGAATATCGTGACGAATAAAAAAAAAAACTTTACTTCTTTTCATAACTGTCCGCATATTGCCGAATATTACGTAAATGCCCCAAAATGACCGACTATTACGTAAATACACCAAAATGGCCGAAAAATCTAGAATAAAACATAAACAATACAAAAAACACCTCAAAACTTCTTTGACTTTCACCAATGACCTTAGAATATCGTGACGAATAAAAGAACAAAACTTTACTTCTTTTCGTAACTGTCTGAAAATGGCCGAATATTACGTAAATCCTCCAAAATGGGCGAAAAATCAAAAAAATACATTAACAATACAAAAAACGCCTCAAAAAAATTTCGACTTCCACCAATGACCTTAGAATATCCTGTAGAATAGAAGAACAAAAGTTTATCGTAACCGTCCGAAAATGATCGAATATTATGTAAATGCCACAAAATTGCTGAAAAATAAAGAAAAATACATAAACAATACAAAAAACACCTCAAAAAAATTTCGACTTGCACCAATGTCCTTAGAATATTGTGACGAATAAAAGAACAAAACATTACTTCTTTTTGTAACTGTCCGAAATTGGCCGAATATTACGTAAATCCCCAAAAATGGCCGAAAAATAAAGAAAAATACATAAACAATACAAAAAATACCTCAAATAAATTTTGACTTCCACCAATGAACTTAATATATCGTGACGAATAAAAGAACAAAACTTTATCGTAACTGTCCGAAAATTGGCGAATATTACGTAAATGCTCCAAAAATGGCCGAAAAATCAAGAAAAATACATAAACAATAAAAAAAATGAGTCAAAAAAATTTCCACTTGCACCAATGACCTAAGAATATCGTGACGTATAAAAGAACAAAACTTTACTTCTTTTCGTAAGTGTCCGATAATGGACGAATACTACTTAAATGAACCAAAATGGCCGAAAATCAAGAAAAATACATAAACAATACAAAAAACGCCTCAAAAAAATTTGAATTGCACCAATGACCTTAGAATATCGTGACGAATAAAATAACAAAACTTTGCTTCTTTTCGTTACTGTCCAAAAATGGCCGAATAATATGTAAATGCCCCAAAATGGACGAAAAATCAAGAAAAATATATAAACAATACAAAATACGCGTCAATTTTTTTTTGACTTGCACCAATGACCTAAGAATATCGTGACGAATAAAAATACAAAACTTTACTTCTTTTCGTAACTGTTTGAAAATGGCCGAATATTACGTAAACTCCCCAAAATGGCCAAAAATACAAGAAAAATACATACACAATTCAAAAAACCCCTCATTTTTTTTTTACTTGGACCAATGACCTTATAATATCGTGACCAATTTAAAAAAACTTTACATCTTTTCGTAATTGTCTGAAAATGGCCGAATATTACGCAAATACCCAAAAATGACCGAAAAATCAAGTAAAATACATAAACAATACAAAAAATACCTCAAAAAAATTTCGACTTGCACCATGGACCTTAAAATATCGTGACGAATAAAAGAACAAAACTGTACGCCTTTTAGTAACAATTCGAATATGGCCGAATATTACGTAAATGCCCCAAAATAGCCGAAAAATCAAGAAAAATACATAAACAATACAAAAATGCCTCAAAAAAATTTCAACTTGCACCAATGACCTTAGAATATTGTGATGAAAAAAAGAACAAAACTTTACTTATTTTAATAACTGTCCGAAAATGACCGAATATTACGTAAATGCCTCAAATTGGCCGATAAATCAAGAAAAATACATACACAATACAAAGAATGCCTCAAAAAAAATTGACTTGCACCAATAACCTTAGAATATTGTGACGAATAAAAGAACAAAACTTTACTTCTTTTCTTAACTGTCCGAAAATTGCCGAATATTACATAAATGCTCCAAAAAAGGGCGAAATATCAAAGAAAATACATAAACAATACAAAAAACGCCTCCAAAAAATTTCAACTTGCACCAATGACCTTAAAATATCGAGACGAATAAAAGAACAAAAATTTTCTTCTTTTCGTAACTGTCCGAAAATGGCCTTATATTACGTAAATTCCCCAAAATGGCCGAAAAATCAAGAAAAATACATAAACAATACAAAAAATGCCTCAATTTTTTTTTGACTTGCACCAATGACCTTAGAATATCATTACGAATAAAAGAACAAAACTTTATTTCTTTTCGTTACTGTCCGAAAATGGCCGAATATTACGTAAATTCCCCAAAATGAACGAAAAATCAAGAAAAATACAAAAACGCCTAAAATAAATTTCGACTTGCACCAATGACCTTAGAATATCGTGATGAATAAAAGAACAAAACTTTACTTCTTTTCGTAACTGTCCTTAAATGACCGAATATTACGTAAATGCCCTAAAATGGTCGAAAATCAAGAAAAAATACATAAACAATACAAAAAATGCCTCAAAAAAATTTCGACTAGCACCAATGACCTTAGAATATCGTGACGGATAAAAGCAAAAAACTTTATTTCTTTTCGTAACTGTCCGAAAATTGCCGAATATTACGTAAATTCCCCAAAATGGTCGAAAAATCAAGAAAAATACATAAACAATACAAAAAACGCCTCAAAACAATTTCAACTTGCACTAATGACCTTGGAATATCGTGAAGAATAAACAAATAAAACTTTACTTCTTTTCGTAACTGTTTGAAAATGGCTGAATATTACGTAAATGCCCTAAAAGTGCAGGAAAAAAAATAAACAATACAAAAAGCGTCTCAAAAAAGTTTTGACTTGCACCAATGACCTTAGAAAATCGTGACAAATAAGAGAACAAAACTTTACTTATTTTCGTAACTGTCCAAAAATGGCCGAATATTACGTAAATACCCCAAACTGGTCGAACATTTTGTAAATGCCTCAAAATGGCCGAAAAATCAAAAAAATACATAAACAATACAAAAAACGCCTCAAAAAAATTTCGACTTGCACCAATGACCTTAGAATATCGTGACGAATAAAAGAACAAAACTTTACTTCTTTTCGTAACTGTCCGAAAATGGCTGAATATTACGTAAATGCCACAACGGCCGAAAAATACATATACAATACAGAAAACACCTCAAAAAAATTTCAACTTGCACCAATGACCTTAGAATATCGTGACGAATAAAAGAGCAAAGCTATACTTCTTTTCGTAACTGTCCGAAAATGGCCGAATATTATGTAAATTCCAAAATGGCCGAAAAATCAAGAAAAATACATAAACAATACAAAAAAATCCTCAAAAAATATTCGACCTGCACCATTGCACCAATGACCTTAGAATATTGCGAAGAATAAAAGAAAAAAAACATTACTTCTTTTCGTAACTGTCCGAAAATGGCTGAATATTACGTAAATACCCCAAAATGACCGAAAAATCAAGAAAAATACATTAACAATGCAAAACACCTCAATTTTTTTTTGACTTGCACCAATGACCTTAGAATATCGTGACAAATAAAAGAACAAAACTTTACTTCTTTTCGTAACTATCCGAAAATGACTGAATAATACGTAAATCCCCCAAAATGGCCGAAAATCAAGATAAATACATAAACAATACAAAAAACGCGTCAAAAAAATTTCGACTTGCACCAATGACCTTAGAATATCGAGACGAATAAAAAAACAAAACTTTACTTCTTTTCGTAACTGTCCGAAAATTGCTGAATATTAGGTAACTGCCCCAATTGGAAAATCAAGAAAAATATTTAAGCAATACAAAAAAGCCTCAGAAAAATTTCGACTTGCACCAATGACCTTAGAATATCGTGACGAATAAATGAACAAAACTTTTCTTCTTTTCATAACTGTCCGAAAATTACCGAATATTACGTAAATTCCCCAAACTCGCAAAAAATTCACAAGAAAAATACATAAACAATCCAAAAATGGCTCTATTTTTTTTGACTTGCACCAATAACCTTATAATATCGTGACGCATAAAAGAATAAAACTTTACTTCTTTTCCTTTCTGTCCGGAAATGGCCGAATATTACGTATATTCCCCAAAATGGCCGAAAGATCAAGAAAAAATCATAAATAATACAAAAAAAGCCACAAAAAAATTTCCACTTGCACCGATGACCATAGAATATCGTGACGAATAAAAGATCAAAACATTACTTCTTTTCGTAACTGTCCGAATATGGCCGAATATTACGTAAACTCCCCAAAATATCGAAAAATCAAGAAAAATACATAAACAATACAAAAAACGCCTCAATTTTTTTTTGACTTGCACCAATGACCTTAGAATATCGTGACGAATAAAAGAACAAAACTTTACTTCTTTTCGTAACTGTCCGAAAATGGCCGAATATTACGTAAATGCCCTAAAATGGCCAAAAATATACATAAACAATACTAAAAACGCCTCAACAAAATTTCAACTTGCTCCAATGACCACAGTATATCGTGATGAATAAAAAATCAAAACTTTACATCTTTTCGTAACTGTCCGAAAATGGCCGAATATTACGTAAATTCCCCAAAATGGCCAAAAAATCAAGAAAAATAGATTAACAATATAAAAAATGCCTCAAAAATTTTCGACTTGCACCAATGACTTTAGAGTATCATGACGAATAAAAGAACAAAACCTTACTTCTTTTCGTAACTGTCCCAATATGGCCGAATATTACGTTAATGCCCCAAAATGGCAAAAAAATGAAGAAAAATACATAAACAATACAAAAAACGCCTCAAAAAATTTCTATTTGCACCAATGACCTTAGAATATCTTGACGAATAAAAGAACAAAACTTTACTTCTTTTCGTAACTGTCCGAAAATGGCCGAATATTACGTAATTGCCCCAAAATGGCCAAAATATCAAGAAAAATATATAAACAATACAAAAATCGTTTCAATTTTTTTTTGACTTGCACCAATGACCTTAGAATATCTTGACGAATAAAAGAACAAAACTTTACTTATCTTCGTAACTGTCCGAAAATGGCCGAATATTACGTAAATGCCCCAAAATGGCCGAAAAATAAAGAAAAATACATAAACAATACAAAAAACGCCTCAGTTTTTTTGACATGCACCAATGACCTAACAATATCGTGAAGAATAAAAGAAGCAAACTTCACTTCTTTTTGTAACTATTCGAAAATCACCGAATATTACGTAAATGCTCCAAAATGTATGAAAAATTGAGAAAAGTACAAAAACGCCTCAAAAAAATTTGACTTGCACCAATGACCTTAGAATATCATGATGAATAAAAGAAAAAAACTTTACTGCTTTTCATAACTATCCGAAAATGGCCGAATATTACGTAAATGCCCCAAAATGGCCGAAAAATTAAGAAAAATACATAAGCAATACAAAAAATGCCTCAAAAAATTTCTGACATGCAACAATGACCTAAGAATATCGTGAAGAATAAAATAATAAAACTTTACTTCTTTTCGTAACTGTAGGAAAATGGCCGAATATTACGTAAATGCCCAAAAAATCAAGAAAAATACATAAACAATACAAAAAACGCCTCAATTTTTTTTTGACTTCCACTATTGACCTTAGAATATCTTGACGAATAAAAGAACAATGTTTTACTTCTTTTCGTAACTGTCTGAAAATGGCCGAATATTATGTAAATTCCCTAAAATGGTCGAAAAATCAAGAAAAATACATAAACAATACAAAAAATGCGTCAATTTTTTTTTGAATTGCAACAATGACATTAGAATATCGTGACAAATAAAAGGACAAAACTATACTTCTTTGCGTAACTGTCTGAAAATGGCCGAATATTACGTTAATTCCCCAAAATGACCGAAAAAATCAAGAAAAATACAAAAACAATACAAAAAAGGCCTCAATTTTTTTTGACTTGCACCAATGACCTTAAAATATAGTGACGAATAAAAGAACAAAACTTTATTTCTTTTCGTAACTATCCGAAAATGTAACAACCTGCTCCCGTCGTTATAGAAAAGCCAACAGGGAAAATTTTTGGGCCTAAAAACTTTTCCGTAGTAACTTGAGAATTCGTAGCCTAGTCCAGATTTAGACGAAATTACAGTCAATGAGGTCTGGGGAAATCTAATAATGAATGAGAGATCTAATTATGAATTTGATCACATGAGTAGATAGCTAAGACGTTAAGGAACCCGTACGACTTTACAGAATCAAATTTGGGCGAGTAGAACTCCCGAAACTGACCTTAGTGTGAACTGGTAGTTTTTGAATGTCATGAGTTGAAGGTGTGTTGTGAAATGGGGGTTTGAAACTCTAATGCCGACGTTCTGTCTCCGCGTAAGCCGCCAGGGCGGGATTTATCCCGCCAGGGTGGGGCCGCTGTGGCGGGACGGGGTCCGCTGTAGCAGGCTAGTCGCGACTTAAGTCGGGATTAAACCCCAAAAATGTTATTATCCTGCAATTTTTGTTCTTAAGAGCTAAGAGACGAACCAGGGAAAGTTCTTGACATTTTTCCACCTCTTCTAGCACTAAAGGTAAGGATTTTACTCCCCTAATCCGTATTTCGATCTGTAGAACTTAGATTCTTGGGTAATTACTGTTGGGGGAGGGTTTTTGGACTGGAATTGATGGTGGGAAAAAGCCCTAGCTGTACCTTAAGATCATGGGTTTGACCTAGGGTTGATAATTTTGATTGTAATCGGGGTAATTAGGCCTCGTTTATTGATCCTTGCGTTAATTGTATGTTTTTAGACCACGAACAAGTGGAAAGAATCCGGAAAGGGAAGGTTAAAGTGCCTTAGGGGGATTCAAGCTCGGTTTCGAGGTAGGTGATTGTTTGATTTCTTGTTTGCGTGATATATGTTTGTGATTACTTCATTGTGATGCATGTATGTATGTGAATGAAGCATTGTGATCAACCTAATGAAATGAGAACGAATGATTAAATGTATGTCATGATTCAACACTTGATTGTATGATTTTGAGAATGTACATATGAGTGTAATTGTGATTGTGGTTGTGTTGAATGGACCGGGTGTCACGTTCTGACACACTAACTTGGATCGGGTTCCACGTTTCGACGCATATATTGAATCGGGTGTCACGTCCGGCACACTAATTGGGATCGGGTACCACGTTTCGGTACTCTAACAGTTTGGGTATGGGTTCCATGAGAGGACCATTGAATTGTCATAACTACTTGTTAAAGAGAATGTGGAATTGTATGTTGTTCATGATTGATAATCGGTATATGTGTTTACATTTTGTGCATGTCATGTTTACCTTGTTATGATTATTGGTATATGTTGTGCTTACTGGAATAGTCGCGTGATCCTACCAGTACACTGTGGTTGTGTACTGATACTGCACTTGCTCTTTCTTTGTTGAGTACAGGGCATCTTCAGGCGGCTACTGATAGATCTCAGCTAGGAGAGTAGTGACCGAGATCGGATATCAAGGGTGAACCAACTCTTTCAGGCTGCCATGAAGTTCCTTATTTTGTTTAGTCCATTTATTTCAGACTTTGACTTTCTAGTTAGACTTACTTTTATGTTTAGTTTGGGTTGTACCCATTTTCCTTTCCCTTTCGGAGTCTATGGGAACTCCACTTTAATTCTGCATTTAAACCTGCTTCCATATCTTTAAATGTTTAGTTCTTGGGTTAGCTAATTAGTATTAATGGTTCTCCCACCGGAGGGGTAGTGTGGGTGCCAATCACGACGGTCTGGGTCGTGACAAAGTTGGTATCAGAGCCCTAGGTTCGTTGATCTCAATGTACCAAAATGAGTCTTGTAGAGTCTTGCGGAACGGTACGGAGACGTCTGTACTTTTCTTCGAGAGGCTATAAGACTTTAGGAAATCTCTTTGTTTTCTCTTGTCTCCTTTCGTGCTATAAATTGGTTCCAATTGGTATCTGGTGATCCAAATTGGTATCTAATCTCCTTCACTCTTCTGTCCGCAGATGGTTAACACTAGGTTCAACGGCGTCAGGCCCGTAGCTCCCATCAATGAGCCCGCTGAGGAGTCCGCAGTCGAGGCAGAGGTAGAGGGAGAGCAAGGGGTAGAGGCCGAAGAAGGGTAGCACTCGCTAGGGATGGAGTTCCGGTTGAGAATGTGCCCAGAAATGAGGATCCTCCTGCGCATCATGAAGAAGTAGAGGAGAATGTTGAAGTTGAGAATGAGGAGGCTGTTGGACAAGAGGAAGGGGTACAGGCTGAGACTACATGCATTCCTTCTTTAGACCCAGTATTGGCTCAGTAGATTATGACTTTTCTGAAAGGATTGGTTGGTCCTGGAGTTCTTCCCACAGTTCAAGCGACTCAAACTCCCGCCAACCCCCCTATTGTTATTACTTTCCCCAAGGTGGGTGGAACTGTAGATACTGATGCCTTCTTCCGTCCCCTATTGAGTCCCGTGATGACTGGTAATGAGTATGAGATGTTAACTAAGTTTCTGAAATTGAAGCCGCCTGTGTTCCATGGTTCTAAGAGTGAGGACGCCTATGAATTCATCTTGGATTGTTATGAGAGGCTACATAAGTTAGGTAGTGTACACCAGCATGGAGTAGATTTTGTGACTTTCCAACTTCAGGGTGAGGCTAAATAGTGGTGGAGAGCTTATGTGGAATGCAGATCGTCAACTTTATCCCCACTCACTGGGCCCAGTTTCATGCTCTGTTTTTGGAAAAGTATGTGCCCCAGACCTTGAGAGATCGTAAGAAGGATGAGTTTGTGGCTTTGGAGAAAGGTGGTAGGTCCGTGGCTTCTTATGAGGCTAAGTTCCATGCTCTGTCTAGATATGCTACGCAATTGGTGACTACTGAGGAAGAGAAGATTCGTCTATTCGTCAAGGGATTGAACTCTAATTTACATGTATTGTTTGTGCACATGACTTCTGCAGGGAAAAGTTTTAACGAGGTAACGGATTTTGTGAAGAAAGTGGAAGGAGTGAGGCGCGATGGGCAGGCTAAGGGGTTAGCTAAGAAAACTAAGAGCACAGGTAACTTTCAGGGTTCCTACTCTAGAGGTTCAGGTAGGCCGACACTTGCAGCATGGCCAATTCAGTCTGCTATGCCCGCTTCTATAGGTAACTACTCGGGAACTCCACCTCAAAATTTGATTCAGGATAGCCAGGGAGCCACACCTTCGGCGGGCAGCAAGCCATCTTTTGATCGCACTTGTTATAATTATGGAGAACCTGGGCATATGAGGAGAGATTGTCCCCACCCACGCATGTTGGACCCCATGCAACAGCAGACTAGAGCATTGTTACCCGCGGGAAATGGTAATAATGGTTGAGGACATCCACAAAGTGGGCGAGGAGGAAATCAGCGAGGCCGTGGAGGTTGGGGAAATGGTAACGCAGGCAGAGGTACGGTGCAGCCAGGCAAGGAAGTCGCCCGTCAAGATGACAGGGCTCAATGTTATGCTTTTCCAGGCAAGAGTGAGGCAGAGTCATCTGACGCAGTGATCACATGTACTATTCTTGTCTGTGACCGGATGACCAATGTGTTATTTGAACCGGATTCTACTTCTTCTTACGTGTCCGTTCAGTTTGCCTTGGGATTTGATATGATTTGTGATGTACTTGATGCCCCCATCCATGTCTCTACCCCCGTTGAAGAGTCCGTCATAGTCGTCCATGTCTATCGTGCTTGTCCTATCTTCTTTATGGGTTTTCAGACTTGGGCTGATTTGGTTATTTTGGATATGACTGACTTTGATATAATCTTAGGCATGACTTGGTTGTTGTGTTGAATTGTAACACTAAGTCTGTGACTCTAGAGATTCCGGGTAGGAAAAAGTTAGAGTGGGAAGGAGCCTAAGCCAGCTAAGATCATATCCTCCATTCGGGCTAGGAAACTGGTGGGACAGGGTTGTTCGGCTTATTTGGCTCATATTCAGGATGTTGAGGTTGAGTTTCCCTCTATTGAATCTATTCCTATGGTGTCATAATTTAGAGAAGTGTTTCCTACTGATTTTCCTAGTATGCCTTCGGATATAGATATATATTTCTGTATTGACTTGGAACCTGGTTCCTGCCCCATTTCCATCCCTCCTTATCGCATGGCTCTGGCGGAATTGAGAGAGCTTAAGGCTCAAATCCAAGAAATACTTGATAAAGGTTTCATTCGTCCTAGTGCTTCCCCGTGGGGTGCTCCTGGTTTGTTTGTTAAGAAAAAAGATGGTAGTATGAGAATGTGCATAGACTATCGCCAATTGAATAGGGTCACCATTAGGAACAAGTATCCACTGCCGCAGATAGATGATCTTTTTGACTAGTTGCAGGGTGCATCCATTTTCTCTAAGATTGATTTAAGGTCTGGATATCATCAGTTAAAGATTAGGCCTGAGGATATACTAAAAATGACATTTAGGACCCGCTATGGGCACTATGAGTTTCTAGTTATGTCGTTTGGGTTGACAAATGCGCCTGCAGCTTTCATGAGTTTGATGAATGGTGTGTTCAAACCCTTTCTTGATTCGTTTGTGATAGTGTTTATTGATGACATTTTGGTTTATTCGAAAAGTGAGGAAGAGTATGCCGACCATCTTCGTATTGTTTTGAGTGTTCTTGGGAAACAAAAGTTGTATGCGAAATTTTCTAAGTGTGAATTTTGGTTGACTTCGGTTGCCTTTTTGGGTCATGTAGTTTCAAAGGAAGGGGTAATGGTAGATCCCCAAAAGATTGAAGCGATCAGGAATTGGGTCCGGCCTAGCTCGGTAACTGAAATTAGGAGGTTTGTGGGGCTCGCTAGTTACTATCGACGGTTTGTGAAAAACTTTGCTTCTATTGCCACACATTTGACAAGGTTAACCAAAAAGGAGGTACCTTTTGAATGGACTGAAAAATGCGAAGAGAGCTTTCAAAAACTCAAGACTCTTCTAACCACATCACCTATTCTAGCACTACCGGTTGAAGGTAAAGATTTTATTGTTTATTATGACGCTTCACATTCGGTTTTGGGTGTTGTGTTGATGCAGGCAAAGAGTGTCATAGCTTATGCATCGCGGCAGTTGAAAGTACATGAGCGAAATTACCCGACCAACGATTTGGAGTTGGCAGCGGTAGTGTTTGCTCTCAAGACTTGGCGACATTATCTTTATGGCATCAAATGTGAGGTATTTACTGACACCGTAGCCTACAACATGTATTCACCCAAAAGGATCTAAATATGAGACAACGAAGGCTGATGGAGTTACTCAAGAATTATGATATGACCATCCAGTATCATCCGGGTAAGGCTAACGTGGTGGCAGACGCTTTAAGTCGGAAGGCTGTGAGTATGGGTAGTCTAGCTTGCTTGGGTGTGACCAAGCGACCTTTGGCTAAAGAAATTCAACATTTGGAGTCTAAGTTCATGTATTTGGGCATCTCAAAAAAGGTGGGGTGTTAGCTAGCATTGAGGTTAGGGCCACCTTCATTGAGGAGATCAAGGCCAAACAGTTTGAGGATGAGAATTTGAATGAGCTTAGAAAGAAGACAGTGATTGGTAAGGCACAAGATATGGTTCTTAATGCAGGGGGCGTGCTCAGTTTTAAAAAAATGATTTGTGTTCCTAGAGTGGATGACTTTATTAAGAATTTATTGATAGAATCCCATGGTTCGTGGTATTCCATTCATCCGGGTGTGACCAAGATGTACCGAGATTTGAAGCGACTTTATTGGTGGCTTGGCATGAAGAAAGACTTAGCGGAGTTTGTGGCTAAGTGCCAAAATTGCCAACAAGTAAAATATGAACATCAAAGGCCTGCAGGTTTTCTTCTGAGAATGCCAATTCCGGAATGGAAGTGGGAAAGGATAGCTATGGATTTCGTGGTTGGTCTTCCCAAGACATTGGGAAAGTTTGATTCTATTTGGGTAGTGGTTGATAGATTAACTAAGTCAGCCCATTTTATTCCAGTCAGAACAAACTATAACGCTCAGCAGTTAGCTAAAGTTTATGTGAAAGAGATAGTGAGGCTGCACGGGGAGCTCCTTTCTATCATCTCAGACCGTGGTACGCAGTTCTGACGAGCACAAACACGCTATAAGTTTAGTGCTTCGCTAGTCAAAGATAGTATAGTATAAAGATCGTTTCCACAGGGATTGGTACAAATAATAATTCAATCAAATCTTGCTAACTATTATTCAGGTGATCAAAATAAAAGAGTTGATTGTGGTTATGAACCACTTTTATAGACTAAATGATAATTAAAATCAATTGGTAACTATGAAGTTTAATATAAATACTAAAAGATAGGGTACAAGACTAAACAAGTGCATAATGATAGTTGGAATTTGACTACATCCATTTATCACATCTAAAGTTCTATCGATTCTCTCGAATTAGATAGCTTATTAGAGTATCCTTACGCCTTAGATTTTTCTATGCAACAATATTCACCAAGATATTTATCTTTCGATTAAATAAAATAATGAACAAGGTTGCAATTTAATTCAAATTTCCATAACAAGTTCAAGCATAAGAATGAAAATCAAAATCCCAACAAATTCATCAATACAACATGTTTGTCAAATACCCTCTAAGAATGTACTCCATGGATGAGAATAAGTTTACTAAGAACAAAGATGAAAAAGAAGACATAGCAATTAAACTTTGAATTCCAACTTCCGTTTTGGATTCGAGTAGTGTACCACGTGTTCCACCTCCTCTTCTTCGTAACCTAGCATTTCTTTTTGCTCTTTTTCTCGATATCTTGCCTTGGGGAAAGCTCCAACATCATATAGCATAGGGTTTCCTTCGAAATTCAAAAAACAACCTTCCTTTAATGATTTCACGCCTCTACGCCGCGCGGGCGCACCGCTGGGAGCCCAAGCGCGCGACCGACGCGTTGAGAGGCATCAGCTTCAAACACCCACCACGCGGGTGCACCGCTGAGAGCTCGAGTGCGCGACCAGCGCGCGGAGAGGAAATTTATGACAACTGTTTCACGCAGGCGCGCTGATGGGCGCGCGAGCTGGTAGCACTTGCAAATGTCTTTTTTCTTTTCTTTTTTTCATCCTTTAGAATTCTTGTTGGTCTTTTTTCACTAATCATGTTCAACACTTGAATTGACAACACTACCCGGATCACCACATTTCTGAGATAGTTTATTTTGTAGGATGGCAGTACAATGAACATTCAACTTGACTACTGATGTTTCCTCCAATTTTCTCTTGCTGGATAAAACTTCCTTAAAAAATTTAGCATATGCAGGCATCTGAGTGATTACCTCAGTGAAAGGAATATTCACATGTAGTTGCTTCAACATCTCTAAGAACTTACAAAAATACTTGTCAAGCTTCTCCCGTTTCATCTTTTGAGGAAAAGGCAATGCAGGCATGTATTTAGAATCAATTTCTAGTTCTGACTTCTCCTTTCCTTTCTGAATTTCGTTGGACTTTCCCACTACTTTTTTACTTCCTTGTTTCTCATCTTAGCTCTTTGTAACTTCACAAGGTTTGCTTTTGCAATTATCATTTAATTTTTTTCCACTTCACAAAGTCACAACTTTCAGCTCCTTAGAGTTCCTTACTGTGTCACTTGAAAGATTTCCAGGTGGTCTTTCAGATATCTGATTAGCAATCTGTCCAACCTGCTTTTCTAAATTTTGAATAGAAGCACCTTGGATTTCAAACCACTCATCAACCTTAGTGATGAAACTTTTAAACATCTCTTCCAAACTCGATTGGTTTCCATGTTGTCCCTCATGAGGTTGATATTGTTGTCGCTGGTGATTCTGATACCCCTGAAGTGTTTGTCCTTGTCCTCTCACATTTTTCAGTTGCCACACATTCAAACTACCATTTGGTGAGCTCCATGAGAATCCAGGATGCCTTTTCCCCATTGCATTAAAATTATTTCCTTCTTGATAATTCTCTTTGTTAAAGTTTCCAACAACATTAACCTCTTCTTCTGTAAATGACCCTTGTTGACATTCATGAGTAGGATGCGTTCCTGCACAAAAATCACACGTTATTGATTGCGTCATTTGAGCCTGGGCTAGAGTACTCTGTTTCACATCCTTTGCAATTGATGCAATCTGCGCCTGCAAGGTAGTGTAAGTATCAACTTGGTGCACCCGTACAATCTTCTTCCTTTCAGAATTCTCTACAACCTACTGATTAGCATCCTCTACAAGTTCATATAAGATCTCAATTGCTTCTTCAGGTGTCTTTTCATGAGTGGTCCTCCCACTGCATTATTTAATATCCTCCGTGACACAGGTGATAACCCTTAACAGAAATTTGTCAAATGCAACCACGACTCTATTCCGTTATGTGGACACTTTCTCAACAATTCCTTGAATCTTTCCCATGCTTCAAACACTGTTTCTGATTCCAGTTGACTGAAATTACTGATCTCCTTCCTCATTCTAGCTGTTTTTGCTGGTGAGAAATACTTATCAAGAAACTTTGTCATAATTTCATTCCAGGTGAGGATTGATCCTGGAGGTAAACTTCGTAGCTAGATCTTAGCATTATCCTTCAAAGAGAAAGGAAATGCCCTTAATTATATAGCATCGTATGAAGCTCCATTGTAGTGAAAAGTGTTCATGATTTCATCGAAATCCATCAGATTTGGATCCTCATTCTGCTTCCCTCTAAAAACACCGTTATTTTGTATTGCTTGGAGAACACTATGCTTGATCTCAAAGTTGTTTGCCGCAACAAGAGGACATCTTACACTGGACTGCATCCCACTGTAATTTGGTTTAGCATAGTCTCCTAGCAATCTCCCCGCCCTTCCATTATTTTGATCCATTTGGTCTTCCACTTCAGCAGGAAGGCGGTGGATTCTTCGGTTAACAACCCCAGGATTTTCAAAATCATCTTCGATCCCAGGTCCACGATTCAGGTTATCAAGATTGAGTGGGTCATTCAAACTCCTGTTACCGACATTTATATCATCCATTGTATTAAGCCTCTGAGACTGCCCTGAAAACCTCTCTGCAAGTTCTTTCTTAAGCAAGCGTAAAGCTTTTTCCAACTCTGGATTGTATTCGATGACTTCTTTTGAGAAAGATCGATTAATACACCAAAATTGTGATTAATATCTATTGCATGCAATACTGGAAACTTGAGGTGTTAACTAAAATAATAAAATAAAATAAAACAAAAAAAAAATAAAACCTGAATTAATACACAAAACTCTATTGAAAACTACTTGTTTCCAATCTCCGGCAACAGCGCCAAAATTTGACGAGCACAAACACGCTATAAGTTTAGTGCTTCGCTAGTCAAAGATAGTATAGTATAAAGATCGTTTCCACAGGGATTGGTACAAATAATAATTCAATCAAATCTTGCTAACTATTATTCTGGTGATCAAATGAAAAGAGTTGATTGTGGTTATGAACCACTTTTATAGACTAAATGATAATTAAAATCAATTAATAACTATGAAGTTTAATATCAATACTAAAAGATAGGGTACAAGACTAAACAAGTGCATAATGATAGTTGGGATTTGACTACATTCATTTATCACATCTAAAATTCTATCGATTCTCTCGAATTAGATAGCTTATAGAGTATCCTTAAGCCTTAGATTTTTCTTTCGAGTAAATCTCAAGTTAAAGAATAAACCAATTATACCCCAGTGATTCTAATATGCAAAAACATGTTATTGATTGTTCTTAAGGAAGTAACGTCCTTCGACTATTTTTCCTTGAGATGTAATCAATAATTATCAACAATCTCCTTCGATTACTTTAGAGAAAATATATTGATTCAATCCAACAAAACTATGCAACAATATTCACCAAGATATTTCTCTTTCGATTAAATAAAATAATGAACAAGGTTGCAATTTAATTCAAATTCTCATAACAAGTTCAAGCATAAGAATGAAAATCAAAATCCCAAAAAATTCATCAATACAACATGTTTTTCAAATACCCTCTAAGAATCTACTCCATGGATGAGAATAAGTTTACTAAGAACAAAGATGAAAAAGAAGACATAGTAATCAAACTTTGAATCCAAACTTCCATTTTGGATTCGAGTAGTGTACCACGTGTTCCACCTCCTCTTCTTCGTAACCTAGAATTTCTTTTTGCTCTTTTTCTCGATATCTCGCCTTGGGGAAAGCTCCAACAACATCATATAGCATAGGGTTTCCTTCGAAATTCCAAAACACCCTTTCTTTAATGATTTCACACCTCTATGCCACGCGGGCGCGCCGCTGGGAGCCCAAGCGCGCGACCGGTGAGCGGAGAGGCAGTAGCTTCAAAAACCAACCACGCGGGCGCACCGCCGAGAACCCGAGGGCGTGACCACCGCATGGAGAGGAAATGTCTGACAACTGTTTCACGCGGGCGCGCTGCTGGGCGCGCGGACCGGTAGCACTTACAAATGTCTTTTTTTTTTTTTTCATTTTTTCATCCTTTAGCATTCTTGTTGGTTTTTTTTCACTAATCATGTTTAACACTTGAATTGAAAACGCTACACACATGAAAAGATACCAATAATTGCAAAATTTACACTCAAAACTTATCTAAATCATCTCATTTCATTGCCTATCAAATACCCCCACACTTGAGTTTTTGCTCGTCCCGAGCAAATTAGAACAAATTGACCCCCTCTAGACTTTGACGCACAAGACACTAGAAATAGTAATCGACTTCAACCATCCCTATAGGTGCATGAAACATTCATCGTTAAATGATTACTTATTGACAATGAAATTTAAGCGAAAATCAATGCATGAACTTCCTCACAACAAAAAAGATGTCATTTATTAACAATACTCATGCTCATGCATCACAAAAAGAACACTCTTATTTCACTCCCTCTCACAAAGAAGTACATCATATTTTTTCAGAATACCATAGGCTTGGTAATCGAGTATTTCTCCACTAATGTAGGACTTCTAAAGTTAAAATCATGTAGGACTTGCACGGGTGTAATTTGTGGTAAGATGTTTGTATAAAGTCATGTCCTCCTTCTCTTATTCACTTTTTTTTTCTTTTAGGCAACTTTCGCCTTCTTTTGAAAACACATCCAACAACTTTCATTACTTTTCAACACCTGACTAGATTCAATACCCTCTTTTTTTTTTTGTTCCCATTAATGAATTCTCTACACCGCTTATAATTTCTATTAAGAGAGTGACACACAGAGGATTAGACTAGAGGGATGTATTGGCTAATAAAAAAAATGGATTATTATAAGGCTCAAATTGGTTGACTAGGGATACTTATCATCAATGGTTGGTGAATTTAGGCTAGAAGTGGGTTAATCAAAGAAAGCCTACAATCATATTCTTCCTCAAAAAGTCCTAGAATTTCACCTCAAAAAACTACCATGCCAAGTTCTAGATTCTTTCAAACATGAGTACATATCAAGATCTTCTCACCCACACAATATTCAAGGATTGATAATGCTTCAACTTCACATGCCAACAAATAAGCAAATTTCAATTAAGTAATCAATACAACCTCTAGATAGGAATCAATCAATTTATATTTCTAGTACTTGTTCAACAATTATGCTACGACTATTATCCTAAAAGATGTCCGATTCAAAATAAATACGACTATGGTAAAAGAATCAGACAAGAAACCCATAGAAGTACAAAAAAGAAGGTACCCTAGAAAAAAAATCTTTTTTTTTTTTTACAACCCCTTTACTCCCACACTTAAGCTATGACATGTACCCATGTCATAAAGAAACTGCAAAAGTAAAGGAAACTTTTCTAACTCTCTTTAGTCGGTATCGGAAATAGTGTCTTAATGGTTCTCCCATCGGAGTGATAGTGTGAGTGCCAATCACAATGATCTGGGTCGTGACAAAAAATGGTCGAATATTACGTAAATCCCCCAAAATGGCTGAAAATTTAAGAAAAATACATAAAGAATACAACAAACGCCTCAATTTTTTTTTACTTGCACCAATAATCTTAGAATATCGTGACGAATAAGAGAACAAAACTTTACCTCTTTTCCTAACTGTCCAAAAATTACCGAATATTACGTAAATGCCCAAAATGGCCGAAAAATAAAAAAAAATACATAAGTAATACAAAAAATGCCTCAAAAAAATTTCGACTTGCACCAATGACCTTAGAATATCGTGACGAAAAAAAAACAAAACTTTACTTCTTTTCGTAACTATCTGAAAATGGCCGAATATTATGTAAATGCCCCAAAATGGCCGAAATATCAAGAAAAATACATAAACAATACAAAAGACGTCTCAATATTTTTTTGACTTGCACCAATGACTTTATAATATCGTGACGAATAAAAGAACAAAACTTTACCTCTTTTCGTAACTGTCCGAAAATGGCCGAATATTATGTAAAATCCCCAAAATGGTCAAAAAATTAAGAAAAATACATAAATAATATAAAAAACGCCTCAATTTTTTTTTACCTGCACCAATGACCTTAGAATATGGTGACGAATAAAAGAACAAAACTTTAATTCTTTTCGTAACTATCCAAAATTGCCGAATATTACGTAAATACCCCAAAATGGCCAAAAAAATCAAGAAAAATATATAAACAATACAAAAAATGCCTCAAATTTTTATTGACTTGCACCAATAAAAGAATAAAAGAAGTAAAGTTTTGTTCTTTTATTCGTCACGATATTCTAAGTGTTGGGATATACTATTAACCTTATGATTGAGTTATAGTATTGATTTTAATCCTTTATAAAGATTTTACGTTTTATGTTAATTATTACAATAAAGTCTTTATTTTAATAGATCATTATGTTTATATGTGTGTCCATTACTTATATAGTAGACGATTTTTGGGTGTGGAGTTGTTTAACTCATACGCGAAAGATTAAAATTATCGGTTCTCATAAGTTATAAATTAAATGTTCACAATCAAAGATGAAGTTGGACAAACATCTTGATGATTGTAACACAAGATTAAATATAATTCAATCTTAATTATGGGAATGGTAAAATTCCAACTTCTTGTGTTAGTACATTTTGCATGTATTGAACGGACCAAATTGAGATATGTATTTAGGTCCTGAATTTCAATAAATAATATCTCAAGTCCATTACATGTGCTTGTACTCTTAATCTTGATGTAGTTATTATAATTTGTGTAGTTTACTTTATTATTTTAATCTATTAAAAGTTGAGACTATATGATGAGTCAAAATATTCCTAATGGATTGGATAATAACAAATTACATTCGTGAAATACTAATTAGTTGATAGAATCATATCTCGGATATGAGAAAGAAGACACCCCTTTATGGTTGCTTATAAGTTGTCACGTGAAAACCCTGCAGGTGGATTATATATGTATATCCGTCACGTGAATTAATTTAAGCATAGAGATAAAGGAATAAATTAATCAATGGATTAAATTTTTCAGAAGTTTGATTTAATTAATTGGTGTCAGTAATTCTAACATGGGGAGTTAAATAAGTAGTAATGGAAAAAATTTGAAATTAAATAGAGGAGTGCAGTCACAGATTTTTAGTGGTATTTATTATGATATGGTTAATTCATGCTTTTTACGAATTAAATATTATAATTGGAAGCCTCTGCTAATAAATTTTTGGTCCCTACTATTCCTGATTAATTGATCGAGTTCGAAAAAGAAAAGGACTGTTACTATTTTTTTCAGTTTAGGAATAAATCGTTTTGACTTTTATTAGTTTAAAAGAGAAAAAACTTTCTATTTCCTTAAAAGAAGAAAGAAGAAAATACTGCGATTCTTTATTTCCTTAGAAGATGAAAGAAGCAAATAATAGTGTTCAATGGTTATTAGTGGCTATTGATGGTCTTTAATGGTTGTTGATTACCCTTGGTGTTTAACGACTTTCTAAATACACTTAATGATATTTAGTGGTTGTTGATAACTATTGATCATGGTTGGTAGATACTGTTAACAATGTCAAAATACACTTAATGATATTTAATGGTTGTTGATGACTATTGATCATGGTTGTTGGATACACTTAACAGTGTCCAAATACACCTAAAGGTATTTAATGACTATTAATGACTATTAATTATGACTAGAAACATTTCATCTTTCAAGCCTTTCCCTTATACTGAAAAGTATAAATAGGGGTGGTAGTTCTCAAGGAAATATCATCCTTTTTCTGAAAATTTTCTTGCCCACACAAGACTTGATTGAGAGAGTTAGTCAGAAATTAGTAGAAGACTGCAATCCTGGAGTCCCAGTCCCTGAACAAGTTGTGTGAAAGCTACAAAAGGTTAGAGTTTCACAATTTATTTAGTTTACATTATTATGCTATTATGTAAGTTTGTGATTCTGAATAATGCTTTCGCTGTGCATATTCTAACAATTGGTATCACGAGCCTTCTTACATATAACTGATAATGTAATAAGAGTCCATGATTTGATACATATTTGATTAAATCTGTATATATCATGTTGTTCTTTTGATGAACATTTTTTGGTTGTTTACAAAAAAAAAATGTTTTTGTATTCCAGAGTTGTAAGGGTTCATCCCTACTTCTAATAAATGATTTTAACAGTTAATATATGAGTTTATATGTTTACATAGGTCCTCTTCTCCATCGGATAAACTTGTATATTTTGACACTGTTATGTTTGCCTTTTGATTTGATGACTTGTTTTAACTTTCCAACTAAGTTGCATGTTGAATCAATGAACAAAAGAAAATATATATACCTGACTAAACTTCACAAATTACTCTCTAACTGAGTTAGAATTGTCTTTTGTAAGTGGCATTATATATATGAGCTTGCTCATATATTTGCTTGAATAGTTAAGTTTCCCT
Source organism: Solanum etuberosum (assembly GCA_029582245.1). NCBI lineage: Eukaryota > Viridiplantae > Streptophyta > Magnoliopsida > Solanales > Solanaceae > Solanum > Solanum etuberosum. Next base: position 34,044 of record JAJONR010000370.1, read on the forward strand.
ATCGATTCTAACTGTTCATTAGCATGATTATATGTGTCTTGTTTTGTTTTTTTTTATAAAAAAAAACATATGTTACTAATGATCTGTTTTAAATATCTCTCAAATTAACTATGTCTCACTTCAATCCTCTGTCCTCTATCTTGAACCAAAACAAACTGGAAGGTCCTAACTATGTGGACTGCAAATGAAACCTTGATATTGTTCCAACATATGAGGGTTTCAAATATGTGTTGGTTGAAGAATGCCCCATTAAACTAGCAGATGCTACTGATGAGGAGATTAAGGCCTATGAGAAATGAGTCAAGGCTGATGAGATGGCAAAGTGCTACATTCTTCCCTCAATATCGAATGTCTTGCAGCATCAACATAAGTCTATGGCATTTGCTTACGATATGCTCGAATCTCTCAAAGAGATGTTCGGAGAGCAGAATCGTGCTGCCAAGTAGACTGCCATAAAGGCTATCTTGACCACCAAAATGGTTGAAGGATCACCTGTCAAGGATCATGTGCTGAACATGATGAGTTATTTGAATGAGCTGGAGATACTTAGCGCTGCTATTGATAAGGAATCTCAGGTGGAGATGATCCTACAGACTCTGCCGGAGAGTTTTCAACAGTTTCACTTGAATTATAATATGAACAAGATGGATTTGTCTCTTGCGAAATTGTTGAATGAACTGACAGCGGCAGAATCCATTATCAAGCATAAAACTCCTCCCTCTGTGGCATACATGGTGGGCAAACCTGTCGCTTCTTCGTCTAAGCCGGCTAAAGCCCAAAAGAAGAAGAAGAAGTCATGCAAGGTTGTGGCACCCGGAGGTGCTACAGGTGGTGTGGCTAAGCCTAAGGGCAAGTTCTACTACTGTAAGCAGCCTCATCACCACAAGAGGCAATGCTCTGACTATCAAGCCAAAATGAAGAACAAAGGTAATACTTGTTTAAATGTCGTTGAAACCTGTTTAGCGGCTGTTTCTATCAAATTATGGGATGTAGATTCGGGAGCCACTTATGATGTCTGCACTTCTTTGCAGGGGTTTCAGGAAATGCGACGGCTAAGTGAGAATAAAGTTTGCATTTTTCAAGCGAATGGGGAACCAACACCAGTCCTAGCAATAGTAAATATCTCTTTTTCTTTTAGTAGTTCCAGAATTCCATTTTTTAAAAGACGTTCTTTATTACCTTCGATAAGATGGAATTTTCATTCAGTTTCAAAAATAATGGATGCTGGTTATGAAGTTTTATTTGCAAATAATTGTGTTGTTATTAAGTATGATAAGCAATTCATCCATAGTGCTCCTAAAATACATCATCTCTTTGTATTTGAAGTCTCCCATGACATGCTACACCATGATGAATTAAATAATATTGATATTTCTCATAAAAGAAAACATATTTCTGAATTGAGTCAAACTTACTTATGGAACTTACGTCTATGTCATATCAATATAAATAGGATTTCAAGGTTGGTTTCTGATGGACCTCTGAGTTCATTGAAAGTGGAGGCACTACCAACCTGTGAATCTTGTTTAGAAGGTAAAATGACAAAAAGACATTTCCCTTCCAAAGGAAATAGAGCCAGTAATAAGTTAGAATTAATTCATTCTGATTTGTGCGGTCCTATGAATATACGAGCAAGGGGGTTTTTTGAGTATTTTGTGACTTTCACAGATGACTACTCAAAATATGGATACATTTATTTGTTGCGCCATAAATCTGAATGCTTTGAGAAGTTCAAAGAATTCAAGATAGAAACGGAAAAGCTACATGGTAAACATATACAAACATTATGATCAGATCGTGGTGGTGAATACCTTTCGGCGGAATTCATTAAGTACTTATCAGAATCGGGTATTACATCTCAATATTCTTCCCCAGGAACACCACAAAAAAATGTTGTGGCAGAACGAAGAAATAGAACTCTTTTGGAAATGGTTAGATCAATGTTAAGTTATTCAGATTTGTCTTTTAGCTTTTGGGGATATGCCTTAGAAACTGCAAATTACATTCTGAATTTGGTTCCTTCCAAATCTGTCCCTTTAACCCCATATGAACTGTGGAATGGGCGTAAGCCTAGTCTACGACATATTCGAGTTTGGGGATGTCCAGCATATGTACTAAAAGGGAAAACAAATAACTTGGAATCAAGGACAGAAGTGTGCGTTTTCATTGGATATCCAAAAGGAACTAAAGGAGATTTATTTTATTGTCCTAAGAAACAAAAGGTAATTGTTTCAACAAACGCCAAGTTTCTGGAACAGGACTATTTAATTAACCATGTTCCTAGAAGTAAACTTGTGTTACATGAACTAAACAAAGAAATAACTACTTATGAAACATCAACACAACTACCTAAAACAATTGTTGACCTACCATTGCATCCACGTAGTGGGAGGAATGTCGGTCGAAAAGAGGTTGCTCAAGAGAATGCTCTAGAGGTTGCTCAAAATAAAACTCAAGACATCTCGCTACCACAAAGTAGTGGGAGTAATATCGTGCAACCTGAAATTGTGGAGGAAGTAGTTCAAAATGTTCATTATTTAGTTCAAGATGTAGCATATCGTGTAGTTGCTAGTCGTCGTAGTGGGAGAGTTATTAGAAAACCACAACGGTACGCTCTTGGGAGAATCATATGATAGAATCCCTGAAGAGACTAATATAGAACCATTAAATTACGCCGAAGCACTACATGATAAAGATGCTGAAATGTGGGTTATTGCTATGAAATCTGAAATGGAATCTATGTATTCAAACAAAGTTTGGGATCTTGTGGAACCACCAATAGGTGTTAAACTTATTGGTTGTAAGTGGATCTACAAGAAAAAGAGAGGTATGGATGGAAAAGTGAAAACTTTTAAGGCTCGGCTTGTTGTAAAAGGGTTTACTCAAAAACAAGAAATTGATTATGAGGAAACTTTTTCGCTGGTAGCCATGCTTAAATCCATTGGGATTGTCTTATCCATTGCTGCTCATTATAATTATGAGATTTGGAAAATGCATGCAAGATAGTTTTTTTAAACGAAAGTCTTGATGAGTGCATTTATATGGCACAACCAGAAGGTTTCATGGTAAATGGCAATGAACACATGGTTTGTAAGCTTAAGAGATCCATTTATGGATTGAAACAGACATCTCGGGCATGGAACATTTATTTTGACAATTCGATTAAAACTTTTGGTTTTGATCAATTTAAAAATGAATCATGCATCTATAAGAAATGGGAGGGAGACAGAGTAACATTTTTGATTCTGTCACGACCCAGGGTACACCCTATATATAACATGGCGTACTAGACCCTGAAAGGCCTAAAACAAGCCACTTAGCATATCATAACATAAAGTAAATAGAAATGATACAAAAAATTTAAAACTTTTTTCATACAATCGAAGTCTTTATAAAAGCGAGCGGAATTCTATATGTCACGCCTCGAGCTACCCCCAGGACGCGGACATGGGACCTAGGATCACGAGTGACCCCAAGCTAACCATGATGGCATAACATAAGCATACTATGATAACTGAAATAAGATAATTCTGTGCGGAAGCTAAAACATGAAATGATGGGGAATACCTATAAACTATCTGAATATAGAAAATCTAAGAGTTTAACAACATCTGAAAAGTCAAACTCAAATGATAAAGCTGAATCTAACTATGTCTGAAATAAGCCTCTAACTGACTAGAAGTGCTGGGACATGCCCCAGCTAAATCTAGCAAAACTGAAACTAAAGACTAAAATTGAAAAGAAACATGTCTGTCGTCCTCGGAGAATGAGGACTCACCCCTGATACTGCTGAGCTGAATATCGAAAACCGATCTATGCATGATCTGGAAGCTGAGAACCTAGACTTGCATCACGAGAAGATGTAGCGCAGAGTATGCGTCAATACTTGAAAGGTACTGAGCATGCAGGATAGAGTAAAACTGAACAATATAAACATTACTGAACAAAGCATATAAATGAGCAACGATATAAGATAAGCATGATACTATACTGGAAATACTGAACATGAACTAACTGAATGCAATGACCAAGTCTATAACATGCTGAAACTAAAATCTGACTGTAACTGATAACATGATCAATGCAATAGAATCTGATTGTGAGGGAGCTACTAATAACCGACATAAAACCACATGAACTAAATGTGGAGTCCGATGTATACGCCCCATCGAGAGGACCCAATATACCCTGCCAGAGGTATAGAGGCATGACTGAAGAGATCATTAAAATGATGCCCCAGATGGATCTTACATCCTAGGGGGCACAAAGTTCTGGGACTATTCGGGTATGCTGAACCCTAGTCCAACTCGGTATTAAGTCTACTCCCAACTGATTATTTAAATAACACAATATGACTGAATTTCTGTAATACTGGATAGCTCAAAATACTGACATACAAAATATGAGAATGCAAAATTAATTTACTGATCATGAAACATTCGTAACTGGGCATGTCTATCAGGATATAACTGACCTAGCATGTGTAATTCATGAACTAAACGAATCTACACGACTAGGATTCTGAATTTCATGCAAGAACTGAAGCAACAACATAATAATCTGATTTGGATCATTCTAGCAGCTAAAACCCAAGAATTTCTAACATTCAACAAACCCTAGGTCTAGATGATATCAAGGAAATCAAGATTCTGACTGAATTCTAGGGACCTAATGGGCGAGAGGAACCCACTAGTGAAATCCCACATACCTGGTGATGAATTCCACGGAGAAATCTTTCGATTTTAGGGCTGGAACTGATGAAACCTTGTTGCGTTCTTGGAAAGGGGTTTGGTCAACTCTTTCTCCTCTTTTGCTATGAGTTTGCTAAATTTTTGAGAATGAATTGACTAGGGTAAGTTCTAATTAAGTTACTAGGCTCAAACTGACCAAAACTACGTAGTTTAGGGGTTAAGTGACGTAGTTTAGGGGTCCAACGCATAAGGAAAAGACCAAAAGACCCCTAAATTAACCGCCGTCGGGGCCACCGATGGAACTGACCCACGGTCCGTGCTGGTCAACCGTCGATGGGGTTCTGGGGCTCAGACCAGAAGGCCACGATTCATGGACCTGGACCACAACCCGTGGTCTGACCAACGGTCCGTAGGTCCTGGCCGTGAGTCATGCCTTAGCTGAATTTTCTGGAGTTCTGGGAGTTGAAATCTGGGGTTCGACCTACGGCCCTGGACCACGGACTGTGGTCTGACCTACGGTCCTTATGTCATGGAGTGGGTCTACCCTTAGCCAAATTTCCTGGAATTTCTGGGGAGGAGCTGCAGGTGGCCATCCACGGACCCCACCTACGGTCCGTAGGTGGCACCTGCAACTTCTAGAATTCTGCATTTCTGGTAGTTCTAGCATATAGGGTGTTACTTTATCTCCCCCTTGGGAACATTCATCCTCGAATGAAGACTAAACTAGCTGAAATGGAGGGAAAGAGCTACAAACCCTACCACTAATTTCTAGAGACTGATTTCTGACTGAACTGAGTTCCAAGGACATGCAAATACGCTGAAAATACAAGTACAAACCGAAGGAACATGATACTAAGATTGAATCTGCGCATAAATGACTGAAAAATTGGAGAGGAACTATTACCTCAAGCTGGAATGGAATCAGAAGGAAAGAGGTGAGGATACTTGGCCTTCATGGCTTTTGCTTCCCAAGTAGCTCCCTTTACTGACTGACTCCTCCACAAAACCTTAACTGAAGCGACTTCTTCGTTTCTCAACCTCCTAACCTGACGATCAAGAATCTCAACTGGTATATCCTTATAAGAGAGACTATCTTTCACAGCCACACTCTCTAAAGGTACTATGGATGCTGGATCACCCACACACTTTTTCAATAGCAAACGTGAAAGACTGGACTTCTGGCGACTCTGGGCTATCTTAAGTCTATCTCTAATGAGTTGCACTTTCTCCATAGCATCATGAACTGAATCTGGCCCTATCAAGGCTGCTTCACCTACTTCAAACCAACCAACTGGAGATCTGCACCTACGCCCATATAATGCCTCATAAGGGGCCATCTGAATGCTGGAATGGTAGCTATTATTGTAGGCAAACTCTATAAGAGGAAGGTGATCATCCCAACTGCCCTTGAAATCGATCACACAAGCTCTCAACATGTCCTCTAAGGTTTGAATGGTACGCTCTGCCTGACCATCCGTCTGCGGATGAAACGCTGTGCTAAGATTAATCTGAGTACCAAGACCTTTCTGAAATGACTTCCAAAAATGAAAGGTAAACTGAGGACCTCTATCTGAGATGATAGACAAAGGAACCCCATGCAACCTGACTATCTCATTAATGTAAAGCTTGGCGTAGTCCTCCGCCGAGTCTATAGTCTTAACAGCCAAAAAGCGTGCAGACTTAGTAACTCTGTCTACTATCACCCAAATGGAGTCATGTTGTCTGCGAGTACGAGGTAAACATGTAATGAAGTCCATGTTGATCACTTCCCACTTCCAAGTAGGAATGTTGATCTCTTGAGTCATACCCCCTGATTTCTGATGTTTTACCTTCACTTGCTGACAATTGGGGCACTTAGCCAAAAAATCTGCTATATCCCTCTTCATGCCATTCCACCAAAAGACTTCTCGCAGATCACAGTACATCTTAGTGGCACCTGGATGAATAGAATACCTGGAATTATGGGCTTCTGCAAGAACTTGCTGTCTCAACTCACCCACCTTAGGATCACATAATCGACCCTGATAGCGAAGCACACCATCTCCCCTTGGGATAATACCTCAACTCTCTGCTGATGAACTGCACCCTTTAGTTGAAGCAATATCGGATCACTTTCTTGCTTTTCCTTAACCTCCCTAACAATGAAGATTCTGACACCATCATCTGATATGCTCATAAGGCAAACTCCAAAGCGAGCAAGCCTGTGAACATCCTTTGCTAGTTCTTTTCTTTCTTGCTCAACATGTGCTACACTACCCATAGATAGTCTGCTAAGAGCATCTGCTACTACATTGGCCTTACCAGGATGGTAAAGCACATTCATATCATAATCCTTGAGGAATTCAAGCCATCTCCTCTGGTGAAGATTCAACTCTTTCTGGGTGAACACATACTGAAGGCTTTTATGGTCTGTGAACACATCTACGTGAACACCATATAAGTAGTGTCTCCAAATCTTAAGTGCAAACTCCACTGCTACAAGCTCGAGGTCATGAGTAGGATAATTCTTCTCATGCACCTTAAGCTGTCTAGAAGCATAAGCTATAACCTTACCTCACTGCATCAACACACAACCTAGGCCGACTCTGGACACATCAAAATAGATAACATAACCGTCTGAACCCTTTGGTAGAGTCAAAACCGGAGTTGTAGTCAACCTAGTTTTCAGTTCTACGAAGCTATTCTCACAATCATCTGACCACTGAAACTTAACCTTCTTCTGAGTTAACTTAGTCAATGGAGAAGCTATGGATGAAAATCCTTCCATGAACTTTCTGTAATAACCTGCTAGACCCAAGAAACTTCTGATATCTGTAGGAGAGGTAGGTCTGGGCTATTGTTTCGCTGCTTCTATTTTCTGAGAATCCACTCGGATCTCGTCGTTGGATACTATACACCCAAGGAAAGCAACTGAATTTAACCACAACTCACATTTGTTAAACTTAGCAAACAACTGGCGATCTTTGAGAGTTTGCAGAACAACTCTCAAATAAGTCGCATGTTCTTCCTCATTCCTAGAGTAAATGAGGATATCATCAATAAAATTGATAACGAACAAGTCCAAATACTGCTTGAACACTCTGTTCATCAAATCCATGAAAGCTGCAGGAGCATTGGTTAGTCCAAATGACATAACTACAAATTCACAATGACCATACCGAGTTTTGAAGGTTGTTTTTGGAATGTCACTATCTCTGACTCTGAGCTTAAGATAACCGAATCTGAGGTCTATCTTCGAGAAATGACTAGCATCCTGAAGTTGGTCAAACAAGTCATCAATCATGGGGATGGGATTCTTATTCTTGATTGTGAATTTTTTCAACTACCGATAGTCAATGCACATCCTGAGAGAACCATCTCTCTTTTTCACAAACAACACTGGTGCACCCCATGGCGAAATACTAGGTCTGATGAAGCCCTTATCTAGAAGGTCTATCAACTGCTCTTTCTATTCCTTAAGCTCAGCTGGAGCCATTCTGTAAGGAGGAATAGAAATAGGCTGGGTATCTGAAAGGAGATCAATTCCATAGTCGATTTCCCTTTCGGGAGGAACTCCGAAAAGATCTTCTGGAAACACTTCTGAGAATTCATTAACTACTGGAACTGACTCAAGGGTTGGGGTTTCGGAGCTTGAATCCTTAACCCGAACTAGATGGTAGATATACCCCTTGGAAATCATCTTTTTGGCCTTAAGGTAAGAAATGAATCGATCCATAGGCGCTAAGCTACTACCCTTCCATTCTAAGATTTGTTCGTCTGGAAACTGGAAACGAACAATCCTAGTTCTACAATCGACTGAGGCATAACAAGAATGCAACCAATCCATGCCTAGAATGATATCAAAGTCCACCATTTCTAACTCTACAAGATCTGCTGAGGTGACTTTCTGAGAGACTGTGACAGGGCAATTTCTGTATACCCGTCTAGCTATAACTGGTTCACCGATTGGAGTAGAGAATGAGAAGGGTTCTGAGAGAGTTTCTGGACTAACATCGAATTTGACTGCTATATAAGAAGTTACAAAGGAAAGAGTAGCCCCTGGATCTAACAAAGCATACAAATCTAAGTCAAAGACTCGTAACGTACCATTGACCACATCAGGAGAATCTTCCTGATCCTGGCGAGCCTGAAGAGCATACAACCTGTTTTGGCACTGACCGCCACCTGTACCAGATGAGTTACCCTGCTGAGTCGGGCGACCTGCTGGTGCTTCTGAAGTTGTGGACTGAGCTCTACCATTATTACCTCCTTGACCCTATTTAGAAGGACAGTCTCGCAACCTGTGACTAGACTGACCACACCCAAAACATCCTTCCTTTCCTACAAGACACTCGCCCGGATGGTTCTTACCACACTTAGGACAAGTTGGGTAGGTTCTGGTACCTGAAACACTCCCCTGAGACTTAGAGCCTGATGCCCTACCTTTCTGATCCTGTCAGAACCGGGAGGATGGAACACTAGCTGATGAAGGTACTGGGGCTGAAGATTTCTGCTGGAACTGAGAGCGATTTCCACCACCCGATTTCTATTGAGAATACTCACAGCTGCCTGTCCTAGCCTTTTTATTCTCCTTAGCCTGTTCCCTAAGCTTATCTCCCTCAACCTGCTGAGCATGAGTCATGAGCCTAGAGATGTTCATATTTTCCAGCAACATAGCATTTCTGCACTCTATTTTCACTAAGTCTGACACTCCATACAAAAACTTGTTCATTTGAGCCCTGGAATCGGCAACCATGTGAGGAGCATACCTAGAGAGCTGGGTGAACTTGAGTCCATACTCTTGGACTGTCATGTTACCTTGCCTCAAATTCATAAACTCCTGAGCTCTTGCCTCCCTCAACCCTCTTGGGAAGAACCTATCCAGAAAAGTCTCACTAAAGCATTCCCAAGTGATAAGAGCTGCATCTGTACCACTGTTCTCTTTCCATTGAGTATACCAGATATGAGCTACATCCTTAAGCTGATAGGATGCCAACTCAACCCTATCATTACCAGTTACCTGCATCACTTCAAAGATCTTCTTGACCTCATCGATGAAATTTTGGGGATCCTCACCAATCTGCGATCCAAAGGACTCAGGCGGATTCATCCTAACAAAATCACGAACTCTAGCTGCAGCTGCCCTAACATTAGCATTTGTAGGAGCTGGAACCTATTGGTTGTTATGGTTAGTCACACTCTGAGCCAAATATTAGATAGCATTCCAAAACTCTGCATTCAAAACTTTCTGATCTGGGACTGGAGGAGTTATGTTAGTATTCCTTGCGTAAGCTCTACGAGGAGGCATGATCTGAAACACATAATGATGAGTTAGAGAGAGATCATACCAACTCACAATAAGAATATCAAGAAAGTGAGGCTTTCCTAAAACACTTCGTAGCTTCCCCCTCATTAGATGTGGTGCACTTAACACCCATGAAAAAGACTATACTAGTGCGGCTTTTCAGACATCCTAGGACACTTAAACCTAATGCTCTGATACCAAGTTTGTCACTCCCCGAGCTACCCCAAGGACGCGGACACGGGACCTAGGATCACGAGTGACCCCAAGCTAACCCTGCTGGCATAACATAAGCATACTATGATAACTGAAATAAGATAATTATGTGCGGAAGCTAAAATATGAAATGATGGGGAATACCCATAAACTATCTGAATATAGAAAATCTGAGAGTTTAACAATATCTGAAAAGTGAAACTCAAATGCTAAAGCTGAATCTAACTATGTATGAAATAAGCCTCTAACTGACTAGAAGTGCTGGGACATGCCCCCAGCTAAATCTAGCAAAACTGAAACTAATGACTAAAATTGAAAGGAAACATGTCTGTCGTCCTCGGAGAATGAGGACTCACTACTGATACTGCTGATCTGAAGATCGGAAACTGATCTATGCGTGATCTGGAAGTTGACAACCTGGACCTACATCACGAGAAGATGTAGAGCAGAGTATGCGTCAGTACTTGAAAGGTACTGATCATGCATGATAGATTAAAGCTGAACAATATAAACGTAAATGAACAAAGCATATAACTGAGAAATGATATAAGATAAGCATTATACTATACTGGAAATACTGAAAATGAACAAACTGAATGCAATGACCAAGTCTATAACATACTGAGAACAAAATCTGACTATGACTGATAACATGGTCAATGTAATAGAATCTGACTGTGAGGGAGCTACTAATAACCGACATAAAACCACATGAGCTAAATGTGGAGTCCGATGTATATGCCCTATCGAGAGGACCCAATATACCCTGCCAGAGGTATAGAGGCATGACTGGCGTGATCACTAAAATGATGCCCACAGAAGGGACTCACATCCTATGGTGCACGTAGTTCTGGGACTATTCGGGTACGCCCCTAGTCCAACTTGGTATTAAGTCTATTCCCAACTGATTATGTAAATAACACATTATGACTGAATTTTTGTAATACTGGATAGCTCAAAATACTGACATGCAAAATCTGAGAATACAACATTAATCTACTGATAATGAAACATTCGTAATTGGGGCATGTATATCTGGATATAACTGACCTAGCATGTGTAATTCATGAACTAAACAAATCTACACAACTAGGGTTCTGAATTTCATGCAAGAACTGAAGCAACAACATAATAATCTAATTTGGATCATTCTAGCAGCTAAAACCCAAGAATTTCTCAAATTCAAGAAACCCTAGGTCTAGATGATATCAAGGGAATCAAGATTCTGACTGAATTCTAGGGACCTAATGGGCGAAAGGAACCCACTATTGAAATCCCACATACCTGGTGATGAATTCCACAGAGAAATCTTTCAATTTCAGGGCTGGAGCTGATGAAACTTTGTTGCATTCTTGGAAAGGCGTTTGGTCGACTCTTTCTCCTCTTTTGCTCTGAGTTGGCTAAATTTTGGTGAATGAATTGACTAGGGTAAGTTCTAATTAAGTTACTAGGCTTAAACATACCAAAACTACATAGTTTAGGGGTTAAACGACGTAGTTTAGGGGTCCAACGCATAAGGAAATGACCAACAAACCCCTGACTTAACTGCTGTCGGGGCCGCCGACGAAACTGACTGACGGTCAGTGGACTGACCCACGGTCCATGCTGGTCAACCATCGATGGGCTTCTGCGGCTCGGACCTGGACCACGGCCCGTGGTCTGACCTACGATCCATAGGTCCTGGCCGTGGGTCAGCATTAGCTGAATTTTCTGGAAATCTGGGAGTTTAAATCTGAGGTTCGACCTACGACCCTGTACCATGAACCATGGTCTGACCTACAGTCCGTAGGTCCTGGAGTGGGTCTACCCTTAGTTAAATTTCCTGGATTTTCTGGGGAGGAGCTGCAGGTGGCCATCCACGGACCCCACCTACGGTCCGTAGGTGGCACCGTTGGTGGCACCTGCAACTTCTGGAATTCTTCATTTCTGGTAGTTCTAGCATACGGGTGTTACACTATAACACTTTGTCTCAAACAACTTTGAATAACTCTTTGGGACGCAGCCCATACAATAGTCTAAAACATAAAAGAAAGACATAAAGGAACTGTGAGCAAATCCTCTATGCTAAGAGGACTCACCAAATCTTCAACTCCTTGCTCTACTAGGAACCTAAGCATATAAGAGGTATTAGTCAACATAAGAAATATACCATAATCATAAGAGACAATAACATAAGTCATAAGCATAAGAGACATCATCATAAGACATAGGCTATAAGCATAAGAGATAACCACATAATCATAAGCATAATCTCGAACATAGACATAATATAATGTAAGCATTAGTCATCATAAGGCATGAACCTTGAACATAGGAGATACTTCATATTCATAGCATAGTCAATACTTAGTTCTTCATAATATAAGAGAAACACTCCATAAGTAGCTTCAAGTCATACTTGTGCAATGCATGGATAAGACCCCACAATCTCACCAACACTAAGTACCACCTTAGGCCATCATACATACTTACCATCTTTGATCTCATCCTTAGCTTATTTCTTATAGACAAGGGAATCTATCACCTTTAGTCAATCGTATCATGGAAGGAAAATATAGCAACAATCCATCAAAACATACATCATAAGCATATTCATTACATAGATCATCATACATAAGAGGAACATATCATAACTACCCTCAAAACATACTTGTGCAATGCATGAATAAGATCCCATACTCCCATCCATGCTAAGTAAAGCTTCTGGAGTAACCATAATTCATAATTCATAATCATATTCTTTTTGTGGGAATTAGCCTTAACCGACATAGACCATCTGAGCTTAACATGGAATCCGGTGCTTACCCCACACCGAAAAGGGGTTGTTCTACTTGCCTAAGGTAGAACCATACTCATAGCTTAGGTGAATCCAATAGCTAAGTAACCTATGAGGGCACATATTTTATGGGATAAGGAGATTGCTACTAGAAACCCAGACTCAACTATGGTAGAAGGTGTCCATCTCATGATATACATACTTTGGGAACCCGAACTCAACTAGCGTATAAGGAACCCATTTAGAAAGCCGGACATAACTAGTGTAGAAGCTTTCATTTGGAAGGCTGGACTCAACTAATGTAGGAGCCTTCATTGGAGAGCCGGACTCAACTAGCGTAAAGTCTCTCCTTGGAAGCCGGACTCAACTAGCGTAAAAGCTTCCGTCTCACATTCAATATCCACTCGGTGCTAAGTATAATTCCCGTTGAGTTCATATTAAGTCTTGACTTAAGTTCATATTTATGGAAAAATGTCTTGACACTTAATCCAACATAACTCATACTATAGCTCATAGATTCAATAGGTGAGAATAGCCTTTCAACCTTAGAATCATCATATTTGTGAGAAAACCATGCACATTATATCATATTCACACATGGGTGTGTAGATGAGAGTAGCTTTACAACAACCCACACAAGATCATAATCATAATCACTTTGCTCTCAAAATGTTCATAAAGCATGTACATAACCTTCATAAAACATGCATAATATCATACATTTCCCTTCAAGGACCATAGATCATAATTCATCAACATATCTAGAATTACTACATTAGACATGGATATAATTGTAATTCAAGTGGTTCAATTACTACAAGCATAATCTCATACTTCACCTCCTTGAGGTTCAAAACTTACTTTCAATCATCACACTTAGAGTTCAAGCACTAGACATGAAAATCATCCTAAATCATATGATTCTATCACTTCATACATTCAAACATTCATGAGGTAGATTAGGTGGATAAGGTCCTTTCACAACAACTCTACGTAATAGTCTACCATTATCCCATAGACTTCACTCTCAAGCCTTAACATTCATAGTTCAGCATATTAGCCTTACTCTCAAATCCCTTCTAGTCATAACTCAACATATAAGCTTCATTCTAAAATCCCTAACAATAATCATTCATCATCCATGCCTTAGTCTCAAGACAATTCTAATCATCATAGCTTTCAAGTCATAATTCATCATATTAGCCCTAATCTAATCAATTCATGTCTTCAAGCTTTACCTTTAAGTAATTCATATCTAGGTGCTCTAATCTCAAGAAATTCATAAAGTAATTCATCAATCTTAGAAGGTCACATCTAAGCCCTCAATTTCCTATTTCATGGCATAAAACCAAACTATATCAATTTCACCCTAGAATCTTAGATTAATCAAGAATACATGTATAATCATACTAAAATCATGTAATTCCATCATAAACAATCATAAACTATCATAAACAACCATTATCAACTCAATTGGATCAACATATAACAATACCCACAATATAGGAAGGAATCCTAACTAGAATTGGGGATTCGTGGAAACATGGGGGCTTCATGGATGAAAGGAGTCCATGAATGAATAAGCCATCATACCTTGATTACAAAGCCTAGAAAGCTTGAAACAATGGAGTCTTGACCTAGCTTGACCCTCTTCTTCTTCTTGTTCACTTTCTTGAGAGAGGATTTTTTAGAGGGAATTGGGTTTCTTTGGTGAGTTGAAATAATGACTAGGATCAATGTATTTAGGGGTCTAATTGCTTTATATAGGTGGTCTAATCTAATATAAAACGACACCAGTTAACCCGAAATTAATTCTAGAAAGTTCCCTTAACCCTCACTTAAACTGTCTTAAAGGAGTGCACTGCCTCACCCACGAGACCACACCCACGTGCCATGGGTGGATCCACGGGGCGTGCTGGTCTTCCGTGGGTGGAGGTACTGGAACATGTTTTGACCCACGACCCCTCACCCACGGGGCGTGGGTCACCCTACGGGGCGTGAGTCCCTCACATGAGTGGACTGCCTTGGGGCAGATTTTAGGGTGGTTTGCTAGGGTCCACTTCAAGGACCCTTGGTTGGTCCTTGGGGAGTCGTACCTTGACGTTCTAACCCTAAACTCTTCATTCTAAGTATGGAAAGTCAATTCTATGACTCTAACCCTCACGTCAAGCTCTAGTTGACCTACTAAGCTATAGAGTGTTACAATATCTCCCTCTTGGGAACATTCATCCTCGAATGACACTTTAGGCACTTCTTAAGGTCACGACTCTAGACTAGCAACCCATCATGCATGCAACATCAAATTCACATAAGCAAATGAGGAAAACTTCAACTCCAAGATAAACATACTCAATGCAATACAAGGAAGTAGGAACTACATCTAACTACCCAACATGCATGAAATTCTACATCTACTCATGTTCAAGGAGGAACTACCATCTCCGAACTAAAACATGCTCAACATACTCTCATGGAGCTCATATGCAATTTACTCTCAAAAAGCATTTATTCAAGGAGGAATCTCTCAACTCCGTACTAAGGCATGCTCATATTTTCATCTCATGAAATCAAAGAGGCAACTCATATTCATTGCACTACAACCTGAGGAAATAAATCATGTAAAATTAGTTTTCTTTTAAATCACAAGCTTTCATGAACATGCATCATATAAGGAAATCATGGCAACACATAAACACACATGACCCCCACACATAATACAAATCAAGAGGAACTTATCATCTCAAGAGTTCATATGGACCTACAAAACGGGGACTAAACTTCCCAACTTATTTCACCTTTCTAGGGTGAGAAATTCAAGTAAGCCCAACTCCTAAACGTTAGGAACACTCAACGACCTTGCTACCCAAGCACATTATCTCCCCCTTGGGAACAAGCCTAAATGGAATTTCTAAGAATCATTTATTTCAATTCAACTAAGGTCAAATTAAGTCATCACTAAACTTTCACATTCATCTCACAAGAAGACTCTAAACCATGGTGAACTATACTACTACCCTTCCTTTTATAAGAGTCTACTAATTACCACATCTAGGTATTATCTAAACACTCTACTCATAATGACCATACTTAAGATCAATCTTAACAAGGTAACTAACTCCTTGAAGTTGGTCAACACCTAAACATATCTCCCTCACCTTAGCTAGGTGGTACATGCAACCCTTCAAAGTCAACTTTTAGACAAGACATAACCCAAACTTATGACATAGACTTTCCCCCTTCCACTCTCGGATAGGCTCATTCGGGAACTACCAATTTTGACTATACGTGTTCTTCAATCACAAAGGAGCATAATAGGAGTGCAGCCAAACCAACAAAATGACAACATCAAAAAAAATCTAGCAAATCACAAACATCAATTAAGAAGCTATCAACATATCGGGATCCACATTTTGAGCACACTCTTCTTCACCTCTAGCTTGAAGTGCATAAAACCGGTTTTGCTTAGGGTAACTCACACTCGAACCAATTGGACCGGATGAAGGGTAGGGTTGAGATCTACGACGATTATCTCCTTCATTTCTAGCAATTATAGGACAATGCCTTATCTTGTGGCTTAGCTTGCCAAAACCAAAACAAACATTGGAACCCGCTAAGCAATCCCCCTCATACCTTCTATCACACTTACTACACCCCGGTAATAGAACCCCACTACCATCTCTTTGAGGCCTAGGGTTAGACACCCTATCTTGGTTGAACTTAGGAGCATCCTCTCTTCCTTTAGCCTTTGCCTTAGGACAATTCCTCCTTTTGTGACCACTTTCACCACAACTAAAACAATCCTCTATGCCGGCTAAAAATCTACCCTCATGTCTCTTTCCACACCTAGCACCCATAGGGATTTACTACTAATTCCTTGCGGTTTAGGGTTAGACACCCTATCTTTCTTATACTTAGAAATATTAGAAGAACCTTGTCCGGACAACCTTTGTCGATTCCTAGAGCGAACATGTCCATTGGACCCATCATGAAAGGACTTATCATTATCCACTCTAGATCTCTTTTTCTCCCTATTAACTTGTGCCATCATGGCTTGGGCCAATATTTGGAACGCCGACCTAAACTCCGCATGAGTAACATTCTCAACTAGAGGATCAACCGGAGCTTGTGGAGGAACCTTTTGATCCACCATATCTTCCTCATTCCTTCTAGCATTTTCCCTTGTATTAGCCATATCCTGAAAACCATCGGGTATGAATTCGGAGAAAGACCTAATAGAGTTAAACTCTATGGAACGACTTAGAGAATGAAGAAGTGAGATTTCCTAATCATCTAATAGCTTCCTATTCATAAATGTGGCGCGCTTCACACTTATGAACAAGACTCTACTAGACGTAATTTTGAGACAATCCTAGAATCATTCTAAACCTTGTGCTCTAATTACCAAGTTTTTCACGACCTAAGGTACACCCTAGATATAACATGGCATAATACTAGACCCCGAAAGGCCTAACACAAGCCACTTAGCATATCACAACATAAAGTAAATAGAAATGATACGGAAATTTTAAAACTTTTTTCATACAAGTGAGGTCTTTATAAAAGCAAGCGGAAGTCTATAACACTTTGTCTCAAACCATCTAAAACAATTTTGAATAACTCTTTGGGACGCAGCCCATACAATAGTCTAAAACATTAAAGAAAGACATAATGAAAATGTGAGAAAATCCTCGATGCTATAAGGACTCACCAAATCTTCAACTCCTTGCTCTACTAGGAACCTAGCCATGAGAATGGAACTCAATATCGCCAAACCCTACATTTGATAAGAATGTAGGCAAGAGTATGCATTAGTACAATAATGTACTAAATATGATGGCTAGCATAAATCATTAACGTAAGCATATAAGAGGTATTAGTCAACAGAAGACATATACCATAATCATAAGAGACAGTAACATAAGTCATAAGCATAAGAGACATCATCATAAGACATAGGCTATAAGCATAAGAGATAACCACATAATCATAAGCATAATCTCCAACATAGACATAATATAAGCATTAGTCATCATAATGCATGAACCTTGAACATAGGACATACTTCATATTCATAGCATAGTCAATACTTAGTTCTTTATAACATAAGAGAAACACTCCATAAGTAGCTGCAAGTCATACTTGTGCAATGCATGGATAAGACCTCATAATCTCACCCACACGAAGTACCACCTTAGGCCATCATACATACTTACCATCTTTGATCTCATCCTTAGCTTATTTCTCATAGACAAGGTAATCTATCACCTTTAGTCAATCATATCATGGAAGGCAACTATAGAAACAATCCATCAAAACATACAACATAAGCATATTCATTACATAGATCATCATACATAAGAGGGACATATCATAACTACCCTCAAAGCATACTTGTGCAATGCATGAATAAGATCCCCTACTCCCATCCCTGCTAAGTAAAGCTTCTTGAGTAACCATAATTCATAACTCATAATCATATTCTTGTTGTGGGAATTAGCCTTAACCTACATAGACCATGTGAGCTTAACATGGAATTCGATGTTTACCCCACACCGAAAAGGGGTTTTTCTACTTGTGTAAGGTAGAACCATACTCTTAGCTTAGGTGGATCCAATAGCTAAGTAACCAATGAGAGCACATATTTTATGGGATAAGGACATTGCTACTAGAAACTCAAACTCAACTATGGTAGAAGGTTTCCATATCATGAGATACATACTTTGGGAACCCGGACTCAACTAGCGTATAAGGAACCCATATAGAAATCCGGACTCAACTAGTGTAGAAGCTTTCATTTGGAAGGCTGGACTCAACTAATGTAGAAGCCTTCATTGGAGAGACGGACTCAACTAGCGTAAAAGCTCTCCTTGGAAGCCTGACTCAACTAGCGTAAAAGCTTCTGTCTCATATTCAATATCCACTCGGTGCTCAACATAATTCCTATTGAGTTCATATTAAGTCTTGACTTAAGTTCATATTTATGGAAGAATGTCTTGACATTCAATCCAACATAACTCATACTATAGCTCATAGATTTAATAGGTGAGAATAGCCTTTCAACCTTAGAATCATCATATTTGTGAGAAAACCATTCACATCATATCATATTCATATATTGATGTGTAGATGAGAGTAGCTTTACAACAACCCACACAAGATCATAATCATAATCACTTTGCTCTCAAAATGTTCATAAAGCATGTACATAACATTCATAAAACATGCATAATATCATACATTTCCCTTCAAGGACCATAGATCATAATTCATCAACACATCTAGAATTACTACATTAGACATGGATATAATAGTAATTCAAGTAGTTAAATTACTACAAGCATAATCTCATACTTCACCTCCTTGAGGTTCAAAACTTACTTTCAATCATCACACTTAGAGTTCAAGCACTAGACATGGAAATCATCCTAAATCATGTGATTCTATCACTTCATACATTCAAACATTCATGAGGTAGATTAGGTGGGTAAGGTCCTTTCACAAAAAACTCTACCTAATAGTCTACCATTATCACATAGACTTCACTCTCAAGACTTAACATTCATAGTTCAACATATTAGCTTTACTCTCAAATCCCTACTAGTCATAACTCAACATATAAGCTTCATTCTAAAAGCCATAACAATAATCATTCATCATCCATGCCTTAGTCTCAAGACAATTCTAATCATCATAGCTTTCAAGTCATAATTCATCATACTAGCCCTAATCTAATCAATTCATGTCCTCAAGATTTACCTTTAAGTAATTCATCTAGGTGCTCTAATCTCAAGAAATTCATAAAGTAGTTCATCAATCTTAGAAGGTCACATCTAAGCCCTCAATTTCCTCTTTCATGGCATAAAACCAAACTATATCAATTTCACCCTAGAATCTTAGATTAATCAAAAATACATGTATAATCATACTAAAATCATGTAATTCCATCATAAACAATCATAAACGATCATAAACAACCATTATCAACTCAATTGGATCAACATAGAACAATACCCACAATATAGGAAGGAACCCTAACTAGAATTGAGGATTCATCTTCACAATTGGGGGAAACATGGGGGCTTGATGGATGAAAGGAGTCCATGAATGAATAAGCCATCATAAATTGATTACAAAGTCTAGCAAGCTTGAAAAAATGGAGTCTTGACCTAGCTTGACCCTTTTCTTCTTCTTCTTCTTCACTTTCTAGAGAGAGGATTTTTGAGAGGGAGTTGGGTTTCTTTGGTGAAGTGAAATAATGACTAGGATCAATGTATTTAGGGGTCTAATAGCTTTATATATGTGGTCTAATCTAATATAAAACGAAAACAATTAACCCCTAATTAATTCTAGAAAGTTCCTTAACCCTCACTTAAACCGACTTAAAGGAGTGCACAGCCTCACCCACGAGACCACACCCACGGGCCGTAGGTGGACCCATGAGGCGTTCTGGTCATCCGTCGATGGAGGTACTAGAACATGTTTTGACCCACGACCCCTCACCCACGGGGCATGGGTCACCCTACGGTGCGTGAGTCCCTCACGTGAGTGGACTGCCTTGGGGCAGATTTTAGCGTGGTTTGCAAGGGTCCTCTTGGTCCTTGGGGAGTCGTACCTTGATGTTTTAACCCTAAACTCTTAATTCTAAGTATGGGAAGTCAATTCTACGACTCTAACCCTCACGTTAAGCTCTAGTTGACCTACTAAGCTACAGAGTGTTACAGATTTTGTACATAGATGACATCTTGCTCATAGGAAATAATGTGAGCATGTTGAATTCTGCTAAGGAGTGGTTGTCGTCGAGTTTTGATATGATAGACTTGGGAGAAGAGGCTCATATCCTTGGGATTAAGATTTTGTGAGATCGTAAACAAAGGATATTAGGCTTGTCTCAAGCACTTTATATTGATACTATTCTTGCGAGGTTTAGCATGCAAAATTCCAAAAATGGTTTTCTTCCTTTTAGACATGGAATTACTTTATCAAAGGATCAGTCACCCAAAACGACCGATGAGATAGAAAGGATGAAGGCGGTCCCTTACGCTTCTGCTGTAGGGAGTTTTATGTATGCTATGTTATGTACTAGACCGGATATCTGCTTTGTTGTAGGCATGGTAAGCAGATTTCAGTCTAGTCCTGGGCAAGAACATTGGACTGCAGTCAAGCATAACATCAAGTACCTTAAAAGGACTAGGGATTATATGCTTGTTTTCCACCCTGGTAATCTTGTACTTATTGGATATACAGATTCAAATTTCTAGTCAGATAGAGATTCTAGAAAATCGACCTCAGGATATGTATTTGTTGGAATATAGTATTTATTATAGAATAATTATTTATTCATTTTTAATAGTTCATATAGTCATTTTTGGTGTATGTTACTTATATAGTAGATGATTTAGTGTATAGAATTTAAGATTATACACAGAAGATTAAATCATCGGTTCTTATAAGTATAAAGTTTCTTGTTCACAATCTAAGATAGGAATTGGACATGCCATTGGTACGATTGTAGCACAAGATTATATGTAGTTTATCTTGATTATGGGAATGGTATAGTTCCAACTTCTTGTGTTGGTGCATTTTGTATGTATTGAACGGGATCGAGTAGAGATAGTTGCTTTAGACTGACTGACAAAAGCATATTCTCTAAACTATTAAATGTACTTATATTCTTAATCCGTATATAACTATTATGATCCGTATATTTTAATTATAATTTTAATTTATTAAAAGGTGAGATGCTAAGATCGGTCAATATACCTGGTAGATTGGATGATGATAATATATATATTGGTGAAATAATAAGTTAGTTGATGGAATCCATGTCTCGATATAGAGATTGATGATATGCCTTTTTGAGAAGCTTAAAAATTTTCATCGTGTCAAACCTTGCAAGTGGATTAATGAATCCGGCACATGAAATAAGTTAAGTAGTGCTCTAAAGGAAATTGATCATTGAATTAAGTTCGTCAATAATTTAATTTATTGATTAGTATCTGTAATCTTAACATGGGGAATTACATATATGTTTAATGGGAAATTTCAAAATATAAATATAGGAGTGCAATTATGAATTTCTAGTGGAATGATTTGTAATTTATTATGGTAAGAATAATTCGAATAAATTATTTGGAATTATTTCCATAATAGGAAGCCTCAGTAATTAATTATGTGGTTCCTACCGTGCCCATATTTAACTAGAACTCAGAGTCTATTCTAAAGAGAAAAAGGAGAAGTATGTGTCTTTCTCTATTCTAAGGAAAGGAAAAAGTATGTGTCTTTCTCTATTCTAAGGCAAGAGAGAAGTATATCACTTTTTCTATTCTAAGGAAAGAAAGAAGGACCTAACTTTTTCTATTCTAAGGAAAGGGAGATGTACATGTCTTTTTCTATTCTAAGGAAAGACATGGTATTCCTTCTCCTTGGACTAGGAAGAAATCTCTATAAATAGGGATTCTTCTAACCCTTGAAAGTATATAACTTTTCTATAAAATACTTGCCCACCCAAGTATTGAGAGAGTTTAGAAGTGAACTTAGGATCACTATAGAAGACCGCAGAACTGTGGTCCAGTTTGTCGACGAGCTTGTGGATTCACTTGAAGGTATCTGCTCACGCTTCAAGAGGTAATTCTGAAATTAAATTCAGAAATTTTATATGCTTTAACATGATTGTACTTGTTATAGCATAAACAATGTGTTGTTTATTATTCATGTAAGTTGTATGATTCTTGTATGCTTCTCCTGTGCATATAATTTTCCAACAATTGGCATCAAGAGCCATACTTACATCTTTATAGATAACATAAAATATATGTATGTGCAATTATATGTATGATTCGTATTTGGTAAATATAGTTTCATCACGAAAAGAACGGAGCAGATAAAACTTGAAGTTTGTTGATTCGTTGGCTAAAGTACATACGTTCTTAAATTGTGAGATGATCAAGAGGGAAAAACATGTTGGCGACAGTTTTTCACATTTACATGGGAACAGACAGCAACATCAAACACTTGTCCTAATGGTTATTCGAAGTCCTTTAATTTTAAATTAATGGAGCCCAAATTGAAAATTTTCAATGGATTTAAAAAAAAATGAAAGTAAGAACTTCTGCACATGTAATTGATTTTTTTTATCGACGGCTAGTTGTAATTTTTTAGGGTTGTTTCTTATTAATCCATCAAATTTGAAAAGCTTGATAAGAAAGGGAATCATAGAGGTTGTTGATGGACAAATTTTCATTGAACTGATTGTGAAGTATTTTTTTTAACTTTATAAAATTTATTCTTGACTAATTGTTGACTCCAAAACCTTATTAAGTGGTGCTGACAGTCACTATTCAGGTCAATTAGATTTTTTTTCTTTTTGTTCAATAATTATTTGAGCATTTTATTCATTACATATATATATGTATCAATTTGTATAAATTAAGAATTTTTTGGTTAATAAATAGTTATCACTTAAGTGGTTTATTTATTTGAAATCGTTGAAAATTCTTTTGACTTTATACATGTGATAATATGTTTTGTACTACATGAATTGAGAATTATGATTAATAAATAGGATTACTAAAATGATCTATTTATTTGAGTCATTAGAAGATTCTCAATTCACCATGTATAAATTATTCTAAGTGAATATTAGTGGTAAATATTTATTTATGTAAATGGTGATTTACCTTAAAATACTAGTAATGCTTAATTAATTCATGAGTAGAGATATCGAGGTTTTCACTCAAAAGAGAGAAACATAATATCTTGGATTCTCAAGTGTATTAATTTAGAGAATAATTTGTTATAAGAAGGTATTGAGTGTCTTAGCCAAAGGAAGGACACAACGTATGTTTCATGCTCATGAGATAATTATAAAAAGAGAATGAAAATCTGAATAATGTTATTTTAATCTTTAACTATGTCTAAAACGATTATTTTTAAAAATTTTATCATAGTTTAGGTGGTCATGAATTTCCTAATCTTTGATTGACTTGAAATTTGATGGTTCCATCGAAAATTATTTAGATGGCTTTAGGTAGTTTGTCGGATTAAAATTCGATCTGAATATGATAAAGTCATATTGTTTTAATTCCTAAAGATACTTAAACCACTTGAATTTGAATTTGGTCATAGCTTTGGAAATATTTTTTATAGACTCCAATTGACCTGAAATTTGGTAAGTTCATTGGTGACGGACTAGTAAGAAATACTAATTGCTATGTGGTTATAGTTTTCAGGCCCTTAAAATGGTTTTTAAGTCGCTCTTTGGAATTAAAATGTGATTTAGTATGAATATAATCCTTTATATCAGTTTTATTTATGTTAAATGTGGTACAGGATCACACGTTATGAGTTAACATGAATTGATATTTGATAAGGATATGGATCTGATTGAACTGAAATTCGATAAGTTCATCAGAAACGGTCAAATTAAAAATATTCACAATTATGAAGTGATTTGGCAATTTGAGGTCGTTTAGATGAATTTATTTTTTAGATATTTTTGTTTCTTGAAAATTACTCACCTATGATACAGTGGTGATAGAGATTGTTCTCTATGGTCTTCATAACTAAATTTTAGTGAAGTATTAAGTTCATGTGTTGGCTTAGACCTTCCTCCATATCGGATGAAATTAATACAAGTCATTATAATTTAATCTCTAGTTTTTATGATCTGTATTGACTCTCTCTATCTGAGTAATATTTGATTGGATCAATGATTTAGGGATAATGATATTCACTTGACATAAATTAACATATAGTACTCTCCATCTGAGCTAGCTTTTGTTCTAAATTTGTTGGAGGGAATATCTGACATCACATATGTATGTTGCATGAGTGGTTATTTTTCATCAAATTTTACCATTCAAGATGCATGGATATCCATGAGATGTGTTTTGAATTTTAATGTTCAATATATACATAAACATGCTGATTTTTGAAAAATAGTATTCAGATAATGTAAATAGTTTTAAAATTTTGTTCTTTGTTCTTGATTCGTGTATCTATTTCACAAATGCTGATATGTGAAAAGAATTTCGAACTAAAAAAAATTTAAATTCTATCTTGACCAAATAACGTTTTCAACCAAATTGATCATAGTTTTGGAATTTGAAAAAAAAGACTCTGATTGATTTGAAATTTGGTTGATTCTTAAGAACGACCTAGTAAGAAATATTTCTTTTTGGATCGTTATATGAGTTTTTGGTCGTATTTGGATATAGGGGTCCCTCCCTTGATTACCAAGATTCAACAATAGTGAAATAATAGTTTCATGTGCTGGCCTAGACCTTCCTCCATATCGGATGAAGTTAATACAAGTAACTATGTATTTAATCGCTAGTTTTGATAATTTGTATTAACTCTCCTTAACTGAGTAATATGTGATTGGATCAATGTAGCTGGGGTGATTTTTCCTTGACTTAAACTAACAGTAGACTCTCCATCTGAGTTAGGTCTGTATAAGTTTATGGAGTGAATAATCAGTCATTGTACATGTGTATTGCATGAGTAGTTCTCCAATCCCATCGATTGGCTATTCAAGATGCACGAATATTTATGTATAAATGAGCCCTGGATTTTGTTATTTAGGATTATTTGACATATTATGATCTATTTAATGTATTATATCTCAAATTCTCAATAGACTTTAGGAACTAACTTAATACTACTCAAGTATTTCTTTCGATAGAGATAAGATATTAATTCAAAAAAAAAATTGCATTATATATGTTCATGTTAGATGAAATTATTTTCGGTTTCTACCTAAATAAGAGTTGGACACTTGATATATTTTTCTTGCAACTCTTTCGAGTTTGATAAATATGTTATCTCTTATTGTATATTGATGCATGATTTTTTTTCATGAATTGAATATTAATCTATCTCATAAGAGAAAATATCTTTTAAATTTAATGAAACTTATTTGTACACTAGCGTCTGCGTCATTTATTCTAGATACAATTTTGAAGTTGGTTAAAGAATGGACATAACGGTTCATTGAAAGTGAAGTCACTACCAACATGTGAGTCATATTTAGAAACAAAAATTACTAAGAGACCTTTTCTCTTAAAAAGGAAATAAAGGTAGTGATAAGTTAGAATTAATCTATTCTGATTTGTGCGGTAAATGATCATTCAAGCAAGAGGTGAATTTGAGTATTCTGAGATTTTCAGAAGGTTACTCATGATATAATATTTTTTTTTGATGTTTTGTAAGTCTGAATGTCTTGATAAACTCAAAATATTTTAAAACAAATGAAAATAGCATCATGTAAAATATATAAAGTCACTGCAATCTAATTGTAGTGATGTATACCTATCTGCAGAGCTGATGAGTAACTTATCTTATAGAATAATTGCATTTCAATTGTCTTCACCAGACACTCTATAATAGATTGGTGTAAAAGAGAAAAGAAATAGACTCTTATGAAGATGATAAGATTAATGATTGGCTTATTTCGTTGTTGTTTTGTTTCTTTTGGGATATGTTCTAAGAACTTCATATCACATTTGAATTCAATTCCTTTCAAATCAGGAATGAAATGTGCATGTGTTAATTGGATATCCAAAAAGAATGAAAGAAGGTTTATTTTATTGTCCTAAAGAAAATAAGGCAATTGTTTAGACAACTGTCAAATTTCTAGAAAAGGACTATTTAGTAATCCATGTTCTTAGAAGTAAACTAATTTTACTTGAACTGAATAAAGAAATAACAAATGAGTCAGTTGTAAATTTAGACGATCAAGAACATCTAATCAGTATGTCAGAATTGACGTTCCATTGCATTTAAGTAGTGGGAGAAACGTTACTATACATAAGAAAACTACTACCTTAAGTAGTAGGAGTGATGTTGGGCAAATTAAAGAACACTACATGAAAAAGTTGTTAATATTTCAATACCAAAAGGTTTTGAGGAAAATATTAAGACTCAAGAACATGAAAGTGTGACTATTGTAGTGGTACTTAGTCGTAGTGGGAGAATCATAACGAAGATTGATTGGTTTTGTATGTTTAAGAGGACTTTCATGATAGAACTCCAGTAAAGAAGTAAGCTTTTGAAAGGTTTCATGATGGGGCCTCTGAAGATCTTATACAAAGTCGATAAGTTACGACTCAGCATTACTAGACGAAGTGGCATAAGAAAACAACTTGGTAAGATCCTTGTGATAAGAAATATAAAAGGAATATCTATGAAAGTTGTAAATGCATTGTTAACAGTCTAAGTGGGAGATTGTTAGGGTATATACTATTAATCATGTGTTTAGAAATAGTATTTTAACAATTTTAAAGATTAAATATCTTAGTGGGACATTGTTAGGGTATATATTATTAACCATGCATTTAGATATAGTACATTATAACAATTGTTATGGTTAAAAGTCTAAGTGGGAGATTGTTGGAATATATACTATTAACCATGTGTTTAGTTATAGTATTTATTATATAATAATTATTTATTCATTTTTAATAAATCATATAGTCGTTTATGGTGTCTGTTTACTTATATAGTAGATGATTTAGTGTATAGAGTTTAAGCTTATACACAGAAGATTAAATCATCGGTTCTTATAAGTATAAAGTTTTTTGTTCACAATCTAAGATGAGAATCGAACATGCCATCGGTACGATTGTAGCACAAGATTATATGTAGTTTATCTTGATTATGGGAATGGTATAGTTTCAACTTCTTGTGCTGGTGCATTTTGTATGTATTGAACGGGACCGACTAGAGATAGTTGCTTTAGACTGACTGACAAAAGCATATTCTCTAAACTATTAAATGTACTCATATTCTTAATCCTGATATAACTATTATGATCCATATATGTTAATTATCGTTTTGATTTATTAAAATGTGAGATTCTAAGATGGGTCAATATATCTGGTAGATTGGATGATGATAATATATATATTGGTGAAATAATAAGTTAGTTGACGGAATCCATGTCTCGATATAGAGATTGATGATATGCTTTTCTGAGAAGCTTAAAAGTTTTCATCGTGTCAAACCTTGCAAGTGGATTAATGAATCTGGCACATGAAATAAGTTAAGTAGTGCTCTAAAGGAAATTGATCATTGAATTAAGTTTGTCAGTAATTTAATTTATTGATTAGTATCTGTAATCTTAATATGGGGAATTACATATGTGTTTAATGGGGAATTTCAAAATATAAATAGAGGAGTGCAATTACGAATTTCTAGTGGAATGATTTGTAATTTATTATGGTAAGAATAATTTGAATTAATTATTTGGAATTATTTTCATAATAGGAAGACTCAGTAATTAATTTTATGGTCCCTACCATGCCCATATTTAACTAGAACTCAGAGTCTATTCTAAAGAGAAAAGGGAGAAGTATGTGTCTTTCTGTATTCTAAGGAAAGGGAGAAGTATGTGTCTTTCTCTATTCTAAGGCAAGGGAGAAGTATATCACTTTTTCTATTCTAAGGAAAGGGAGAAGGACCTGACTTTTTCTATTCTAAGGAAAGGGAGATGTACATGTCTTTTTCTATTCTTAGGAAAGACATGATATTCCTTCTCCTTGGACTAGGAAGAAATCTCTATAAATAGGGATTCTTCTAACCCTTGAAAGTATATAACTTTTCTATAATATACTTGCCCACCCAAGTATTGAGAGAGTTCAGAAGTGAACTTGGGATCACTGTAGAAGACCGCAGAACTGTGGTCCAGTTTGTCGACTAGCTTGTGGATTCACTTGAAGGTATCTTCTCACGCTTCAAGAGGTAATTCTGAAATTAAATTCAGAAAGTTTATATGATTTAACATGATTGTACTTGTTCTAGCACAAACAATGTGTTGTCTATTATTCATGTAAGTTGTATGATTCTGGTATGCTTCCGCTGTGCATATAATTTTCCAACAGTATTTACTCTGGAGGTGGAGTCATAGTTTGGAGGAGCATAAAGCTATCGTGTGTTGCTGCTTCCACCATGGAAGTTGAATATGTAGTTGCATCTGAGGCGGCTAAAGAGGCTGTTTGACTCAGAAATTTTCTAAAAGAGCTTGGAGTGGTTCCTTCTATTGAAGCACCAATTACACTCTATTGTGATAATAGTGGTGCAGTTGCCAACTCAAAAGAACCACGAAGCCATAAAAGGAGTAAGCACATTGATAGAAAATATCACTTGATTTGTGATATAACTCAAAGGGGTGATGTAAGAGTTTTGAAGATTGAATCGAAGAGCAATTTGGCGGATTTATTTACCAAAGGCTTACCTCAGAAGTCTTTTGATAAGCATGTGGATGAAATGGGTGTTAAAATTGTACATGTATGGTTATGAGTCTAAGTGGGAGATTGTTGGGATATACTATTAACCATATGGTTGAGTTATAGTATTGATTTTAATCCTTTATAAAGACTTTACGTTTTATGTTAATTATCACAATAAAGTCTTTGTTTGAATAGATCATTGTGTTTATATGTGTGTCCATTACTTATATAGTAGATGATTTTTGGGTATGGAGTTGTTTAACTCATACGCGGAAGATTAAAATTGTCGGTTCTTATAAGTTATAAATTAAATGTTCACAATAAATTTTCTATTCCAATCAATGGCCTCTTCCTAGGTGATATTAAGGAGGGCCGGACCCTTTTTTTCAAAGATGAAGTTGGACAAACATCTTGATGATTGTAACACAAGATTAAATATAATTCAATCTTAATTATGGGAATGGTAAAATTCCAACTTCTTGTGTTAGTACATTTTTCATGTATTGAACGGACCAAATTGAGATATGTATTTAGGTTCTGAATTTCAATAAATAATATCTCTAGTCCATTACATGAGCTTATACTTTTAATCTTGTTGTAGTTATTATGATATGTGTAGTTTGATTTATTAGTTTAATCTAGTAAAAGGTGAGACTCTATGATGAGTCAAAATATTCCTAATGGATTGGATAATAACAAATTACATTCGTGAAATAATAAGTAGTTGATAGAACCATATCTCAGATATGAGAAAGAAGACACCCCTTTATGGTTGCTTATAAGTAGTCACATGAAAAACCTGCAGGTGGATTATATATATATATCCGTCACGTGAATTAATTTAAGCATAAAGATAAAGGATTAAATTAATCAATGGATTAAAGTTTTCAGAAGTTTGATTTAATTGATTGGTGTCGGTAATTCTAACATGGGGAGTTAAATAAGTTGTAATGGAAAAAATTTGAAATTAAATAGAGGAGTACAGTTACAGATTTTTAGTGGTACTGTAACACCCTGTATGCTAGAACGACCAGAAATGCAAAATTCCAAAAGTTGCAGGTGCCACTAACAGACCGTAGGGTGACCCACGGACCGTAGGTGGGGTCCACGGACCATAGGTGGGGTCCATGGATGGCCACCTGCAGCTCCTCCCCAGAAAGTCGAGGAAATTTGGCTTAGGGTAGACCCACGCCAGGACCTACGGACCGTAGGTCGAACCCCAAATTTCAACACCAGAACTCCAAAAAATTCAACTAAGGCATGACCCACGGCTAGGACCTACGGACCGTAAGTCAGACCACGGGCCGTGGTCCAGGTCCGTAGATCATGGCCTTCAGGTCCGAGCCCCAGAACCCCATCGACGGCTGACCATCACGGACCGTGGGTCAGTCCACGAACCGTCGGTCATTTCCGTCGGTGGCCCCGACAGCAATTAAGTCAGGGGTCTTTTAGTCTTTTCCTTATGCGTTGGACCCCTGAACTACGTTGTTTAACCCCTAAACTATGTAGTTTTGGTCATTTTAAGCCTAGTAACTTAATTAGAACTTACCCTAGTCAATTCATTCTAAAAAAATTAGCAAACTCAGAGCAAAAGAGGAGAAAGAGTCAACCAAACCCCTTTCCAAGAACGCAACAAGGTTTCATCAGTTCCAGCCCTGAAATCGAAAGATTTCTCCATGGAATTCGTCACCAGGTATGTGGGATTTCACTAGTGGGTTCCTTTCTCCCATTATGTCCCTAGAATTCAGTCAGAATCTTGATTCCCTTGATATTGTCTAGACCTAGGGTTTCTTGAACATTAGAAATTGTTGGGTTTTAGCTGCTAGAATAATCCAAATCAGATTATTATGTTGTTGCTTCAGTTCTTGCATGAAGTTTAGAACCCTAGTTGTATATATTCGTTTAGTTCATGAATTTCACATGCTAGGTCAGTTATATTCATATATACATGCCCCAGTTACAAATGTTTCATTATCAGTATATTAATGTTGCATTCTCAGATTTTGCATGTCAGTATTTTGAGGTATCCAGTATTACAAAAATTCTATCATAATGTGTTAATTACATAATCAGTTGGGAGTAGACTTAATGCCGAGTTGGACTAGGGTTCAGCGTATCCGAATAGTCCCAGAACTACGTGCCTTGTAGGATGTAAGTCCCCTATGTGGGCATCATTTTAGTGATCACGCCAGTCATGCCTCTATACCTCTGGCAGGGTATATTGGTTCCTCTCGAAGGGGCGTATACATCGGACTCCATATTTAGCTCATGTGGTTTTATGTCGGTTATTAGTAGCTCCCTCATAGTCATATTCTATTGCATTAACCATGCTATCAGTTACAGTCAGATTTCAGTCTCAGCATGTTATAAACTTGGTCATTGCATTCAGTTAGTTCATGTTCAGTATTTCCAGTATAGTATCATGCTTATCTTATATCATTGCTCAGTTATATGCGTTGTTCAATTATGTTATTATTCTGCTTTACTCTATCTGCATGCTCAGTACCTTTCAAGTACTGACGCATACTCTGCGCTACATCTTCTCGTCATGTAGGTCCAGGTTCTTAGCGTCCAGATCACGCATAAATCGGTTCCCGATCTTTGGTTCAGCAGCATCAGTGGTGAGTCCTCATTCTTCGAGGACGATTGACATGATTATCTTTCTACTTTCAGTCTTTAGTTTCAATTTTTGCTGGATTTAGCTGGGGCATGTCCCAGTACTTCTAGTCAGTTAGAGGCTTATTTCAGACATAGTTAGAATCAGGTTTAGTATTTGAGTTTGACTTTTCAGATGTCGTTAAACTCTCAGATTATATATCCAGATTTAGAATGGGTATTCCCCATCACTTTCACTTTATCTCATGTTTAAGCTTCCGCATAGAATTATCTTATTTCAGTTATCATAGTGTGCTTATGTTAAGCCAGCAGGTTTAGGTTGGGGTCACTCGTGATCCTAGGTCCCGTGTCCGCGTCCTGAGAATAGCCTCGGGGTGTGATAAACTTGGTATCAGAGTATTAGGTTTAAGTGTCCTAGGATGTCTGAAAAGCCGCACTAGTATAGTCTTTTTCATGGGTGTGAAGTGCACCACATCTAATGAGAGGGAGGCTACGAAATGTTTTAGGAAAACTTCACTTTCTTGATATTTTTATCGTTCCTTGGTATGATCTCTCTCTAACTCATCGTTATGCTTTTTAGATCATGCCTCCTCGTAGAGCTAACGCAAGGAATGCTAACGCAGCTCCTCGAGTCCCAGATCAGGAAGTTTTGAATGCAGAGTTTCAGAACGCTATCCAACTTTTGGCTCAGAGTATGACTAACCAGAACAACCAGCAGGTTCCAGCTCCTGCAGATGCTAATGTTGGGTCAGTTACATCTAGAGTTCATGATTTTGTTAGGATGAATCCGCCTGAGTTCTTAGGATCGCAGATTGGTGAGGATCCCCAAAACTTCATAGATGAGGTCAAAAAGATCTTTGGAGTGATGCAAGTGACAGATAATGATAGGGTAGAGTTGGTATCCTATCAGCTTAAGGATGTAGCTCATATCTGGTATACTCAATGGAAAGAGAACAGGGGTACAGATGCAACTCCTATCACTTGGGAATGCTTTAGTGAGACTTTTCTGGATAGGTTCTTCCCAAGAGAGTTGAGGGAGGCAAGAGCTTAGGAGATCATGAACTTGAGGCAAGGTAACATGACAGTCCAATAGTATGGACTCAAGTTCACCCAACTCTCCAGGTATGCTCCTCACATAATTGCCGATTCCAGGGCTCAAATGAACAAGTTTTTGTATGGAATGTCAGACTTAGTGAAAGCAGAGTGCAGAAATGCTATGTTGCTGGAAAATACGAACATCTCTAGGCTCATGACTCATGCTCAGCATGTTGAGGGAGATAAGCTTGGGGAATAGGCTAAGGATAACAAAAAGGCTAGGACAGGCAGCTATGAGTATTCTCAACAGAAATCGGGTGGTGGAAATCACTCTCAGTTTCAGAAGAAATCTTTAGCCCCAGCACCATCATCAGCTAGTGTTCCATCCTCCAGGTTCCGACAAGATCAGAAAGGTAGGGCATCAGGCTCTAAGTCTCAGGGGAGTGTTTCAGATACCAGAACCTACCCAACTTTTCCTAGGTATGGTAAGAACCATCTGGGCGAGTGTCTTGCAGGAAAGGAAGGATGTTTTGGGTGTGGTCAGTCTGGTCACAGGTTGTGAGATTGTCCTTCTAAATAGGGTCAAGGAGGTAATAATGGTAGAGCTCAGTCCAAAACTTCAGCAGCACCAGCAGGTCGCCCAACTCAGCAGGGTAAATCATCTGGTACAGGTGGCGGTCAGCGCCAAAACAGTTTGTATGTTCTTCAGGCTCACCAGGATCAGGAAGATTCTCCTGATGTGATCACTGGTACATTACGAGTCTTTGACTTAGATGTTTATGCTTTGTTAGATCTAGGGGCTACTCTTTCCTTTGTAACTCCTTATATAGCAGTCAAATTCGATGTTAGTCCAGAAAATCTCTCAGAACCCTTCTCAGTATCTACTTAAGTCGGTGACCCAGTTATAGCTCGATGGGTATACAGAAATTGCCCTGTCATAGTCTCTCAGAAAGTCACCTCAGCAGATCTTGTAGAGTTAGAAATGGTAGAATTTGATATCATTCTAGGCATGGATTGGTTACATTCCTGTTTTGCCTCAGTCGATTGTAGAACGAGGATTGTTCGTTTCTAGTTTCCAGACGAACCAATCTTAGAATGGAAGGGTAGTAGCTTAGCGCCTATAGGTCAATTCATTTCTTACCTTAAGGCCAGAAAGATGATTTCCAAGGGGTATATCTATCGTCTAGTTTGGGTTAAGGATTCAAGCTCTGAAACCCCAACTCTTGAGTCAGTTCCTGTAGTTAATGAGTTCCCAGAAGTGTTTCCAGAAGATCTTCCCAAAGTTCCTCCCGAGAGGGAAATTGACTTTGGAATTGATCTCCTTCCAGATTCCCAGCCTATTTCTATTCCTCCTTACAGAATGTCTCTAGCTGAGCTTTAGGAATTGAAAGAGCAGTTGAAAGACCTTCTAGATAAGGGCTTCATCAGACCTAGTATTTCTCCATGGGGTGCACCAGTGTTGTTTGTGAAAAAGAAAGATGGTTCTCTCAGGATGTGCATTGACTATCGACAGTTGAACAAAGTCACAATCAAGAATAAGTATCCCATCCCCAGGATTGATGACTTGTTTGACCAACTTCAGGGTGCTAGTCATTTTTCAAAGATAGACCTCAGTTCCGGTTATCATCAGCTCAGAGTCAGAGATAGTGACATTCCTAAAACAGCCTTCAGAACTGGGTATGGTCATTATGAATTTGTAGTTATGTCATTTGGACTAACCAATGCTCCTGCAGCTTTCATGGATTTAATGAATAGGGTATTCAAGCAGTATTTGGACTTGTTCGTTATCGTCTTTATTGATGATATCCTCATTTACTCTAGGAATGAGGGAGAACATGCGACTCATTTTAGAGTTGTTCTGCAAACTCTCAAAGATCGCCAGTTGTTTGCTAAATTTAGCAAATGTGAGTTTTGGTTACAATCAATTGCTTTCCTTGGGCATATTGTATCCAATGAAGGGATCCGAGTGGATTCTTAGAAAATAGAAGCAGTGAAACAATGGCCCAGACCTACCTCTCCTACAGACATCAGAAATTTCTTGGGTTTAGCAAGTTATTACAGAAGGTTCGTGGAAGGATTTTCATCCATAGCTTCTCCATTGACTAAGTTGACTCAGAAGAAGGTTAAGTTTCAGTTGTCAGATGATTGTGAGAATAGCTTCGCAGAACTGAAAACTAGGTTCACTACAGCTTCAGTTTTGACTCTACCAGAGGGTTCACACGGTTATGTTATCTATTGTGATGCGTCCAGAGTCGGCCTAGGTTGTGTGTTGATGCAGCGAGGTAAGATTATAGCTTATGCTTCTAGACAGCTTATGGTGTATGAGAAGAATTATCCAACGCATGACCTCAAGTTTGTAGCTGTGGTGTTTGCACTTAAGATTTGGAGACACTAATTATATGGTGTTCACGTAGATGTGTTCACAGACCATAAGAGCCTTCAGTATGTGTTCACCTAGAAAGAGTTGAATCTTCACCAGAGGAGATGGCTTGAGTTCCTCAAGGATTATGATATGAATGTGCTTTACCATCCTGGTAAGGCTAATGTAGTAGCAGATGCTCTTAGCAGACTATCTATGGGTTGTGTAGCACATGTTAAGGAAGAAAGAAAAGAACTAGCAAAGGATGTTCACAGGCTTGCTTGCTTGGGAGTCTACCTTATGAGCATATCAAATGATGGTGTAACAGTTCAGAATGGGTCAGAATCTTCATTGGTAGCGGAGGTTAAGGAAAAGCAAGACAGTGATCCGATATTGCTTCAACTAAAGGGTGCAGTTCATCAGCAGAGAGTTGAGGTATTCTCCAAAGGGGGAGATGGTGTGCTTCGCTATCAGGGTTGATTATGTGTTCCTAAGGTGGGTGAGTTGAGCAGATTCTTGCAGAAGCCCATAATTCAAGGTATTCTATTCATTCAGGTGCCACCAAGATGTACCGTGATCTGCGGGAAGTCTTTTGGTGGAATGGCATGAAGAGGGAAATAGCAGATTTTGTGGCTAAGTGCCCCAATTGTCAGCAAGTGAAGGTAGAACATCAGAAACAAGGGGGTATCACTTAAGAGATCAACATTCCTACTTGGAAGTGGGAAGTGATCAACATGGACTTCATTACAGGTTTACCTCGTACTCGCAGACAACATGACTCCGTTTGGGTGATAGTAGACAAAGTTACTAAGTCTGCACGCTTTTTGGCTGTTAAGACTACAGACTCGGCGGAGGACTACGCTAAGCTTTACATTAATGAGATAGTTAGGTTGCATGGGGTTCCTTTTTCTATCATCTCAGATAGAGGTCCTCAGTTTACCTCTCATTTTTGGAAGTCATTTCAGAAAGGTCTTGGTACTCAGGTTAATCTTAGCACCGCGTTTCATCAGTAGACGGATGGTCAGGCAGAGCGTACCATTCACACCTTAGAGGACATGTTGAGAGCTTGTGTGATTGAATTCAAGGGTAGTTGGGATGATCACCTTCTTCTTATAGAGTTCGCCTATAATAATAGTTATCATTGCAGCATTCAGATGGCCCCTTATGAGGCATTGTGTAGATGTAGATCTCCAGTTGGTTGGTTTGAAGTGGGTGAAGGAGCCTTGATAGGGCCAGATTCAGTTCATAATGCTATGGAGAAAGTGCAACTTATTAGAGATAGACTTAAGATAGCCGAGAGTCGCCAGAAGTCCTATTCAGATGTAAGGAGAAGGGAATTAGAGTTCCAAGTTGATGATTAGGTTTTCCTGAAAGTGTCACCTATGAAGGAGGTGATGAGATATGGCAAGAAAGGGAAGCTCAGTCCCAGATATGTGGGCCCTTACAAGATCTTGAAAAGGGTTGGTAAAGTGACTTACGAGTTAGAGTTGCCAGCAAAACTAGCAGCAGTGCATCTGGTCTTTCACATTTCGCTATTGAAAAAGTGTGTGGGTGATCCAGCATCCATAGTACCTTTAGAGAGTGTGGCTGTGAAAGATAGTCTCTCTTATAAGGATGTACCAGTTGATATTCTTGATCATCAGGTTAGAAGGTTGAGAAACAAAGAAGTCGCTTCAATTAAGGTTTTGTGGAGGAGTCAGTCAGTAGAGGGAGCTACTTGGGAAGCAGAAGCAGACATGAAGGCCAAGTAGCCTCACCTCTTTCCTTCCGATTCCATTCCAGCTTGAGGTAATAGTTCCTCTCCAGTTTTTCAGTCATTTATGAACAGATTCAGTCTTAGTATCATGTTCCTTCGGTTTGTACTTACATTTTCACTATATTTGCATGTCATTGGAACTCAGTTCAGTCAGAAATTAGTTTCTAGAAATTTGTGGTAGGGTTTGCAGCTCTTTCCCTCCATCTTTAGCTAGTTTAGTCTTCATTCGAGGATGAATATTCCCAAAGGGGAGATAATGTAATACCCCGTATGCTAGGTCGTCAACATGTTTGGTATCTTTCAATGAAGTCCTAAAGGGAATCAATGCCTTCAATTATCAAGGAAAACCAAGAATTTTATGCACCCTGTTTTTAGTAGATAATGTTTCAGGGAGCATGATATCAAATTTCAAGTATTTGCGACTTTGGGTGTATTAAATTTCCATGGTGTTAACATTGTTGTGGTACCGTCATCAATCAGAAAGCTAATATATTTAACATATCTTGACCTATTGGGCATTAAAAAATTCAACACATAAATAAGAAAGGATCATCATCGAACAAAACTAGCTAGTTGTAAATATCGGTACTTCTAACAAGTCGGAAAGGGTTGGTGTACCTAACTAGTTGCTGTCCTAAAAGATTTCCCACACACATGAGGATTATAAATCCTTAATCACTCAAAATTGCAACGTCCGTCAGCACATATTCACTCAAAACAACGACCTTCCATCAGCTTATATTTACTCGTAGCAGCAACGTCCAACTGCCATTATTCACTCGCAGCAGATACGTCCAGGAACAAAGAAGTTTTCAGGTCTGTAGGTCGCTCCTCTCCTCTCCTCTGTTTCTATCAATATTCTGCTTCTCCTTGCTTATAACTACTATATTTTGCTTTTATAAACTTCTTATTTGTATATATTGTTATTCTACTTTCTGGTTTTGTGCACATCTGTTTTAATGTACATTTAATTTATAACTTTCAACACTGCAAGAATGGCTTCCTATAAGTAGAGCTATAGAGCTACTGAAACCAAGGGTCGAATGGCTCCCCACGAGCACATATACATAGTTTTCATACTACTCTTTCTGTCTCAAACTATGTGAT
Organism: Solanum etuberosum; assembly: GCA_029582245.1. NCBI lineage: Eukaryota > Viridiplantae > Streptophyta > Magnoliopsida > Solanales > Solanaceae > Solanum > Solanum etuberosum. The sequence goes on from JAJONR010000370.1 coordinate 72,107, forward strand.
AATCTCTTGTCTTAATTTATGTGACATTTTGAGTATAGACGAACGTTGGTCAAACAATAGACTGCATGAAAGACAAGGCCCAAGCAACAAAAAATTGGACTTTCGAGATGGCTCAGTCAACTAAAGGAATAGCGAATGATAAGATAACTGGAGCAGCCTATACAACCAAGGATAAGATGAGCAGAGCAACTCAAGCTACAAAGGATAAGGTCGCTTGAGCAGCTAAGGAAACTAAAGAAAAGATAACCAGACATCAACACTTTCCAAGCACAAGTTAAAACTTCAGCCAACATTGCCCAGCAACAAATCTACTCCAAGTTTTATGTTACAAACATATCCATCAAAAATTGATATGCAGGATATCTTACCAGTACATTGGAATTGGTTTTACAATCTAAATCCCAAACCTACCTAAAAAGGTACTCTTTCATAGGGCTAAAATGAGGGAGCCATAACAGGTATCTCCAATAGATTGTAACATTTACATCACCAATTAAAAGAAACATAGCTGTTCTAAGCCACTTAGACTACTGATTCATAGTTTATTAATGGGTACAGAGCAGGGTGGATATATCTTCCACAGTTCTACACTCGCTCCATATACCACCATTTACATACAGATCAGTGAAGCTAATAGAGATTTTTATGCAAGCTAATAGTGAAACCAACAAACACATGTTCTAATAAACATCTAAAACAGAAAGTTAAACGAACGACAAGAGTATTAAATAGAAGATTCAAGGACAAAGCTAAATCTACCAGAAAACATACCAAAAGGTCTCAACAACAAAGAGCTCATGGAGTCGAAATATAAATTGTTGTACTCACATGAATCTAAACAACAGAGGATCTATGTAATCGCTAAACTTGAAATTTTCAAAAAATAGATCTTAAGTCATAGTAGAACGAAACAATTGTTTTTTTGTTCTAGTTATCAAATTTAGAATAGAACTTTTGAATGATCATAGGTTACAGATGAACTAAAAGCCACTTTCCTGAATATACTAACAAGTACATGCCTTAATATAACAGCCACATGCCTTAATGTATATTAACAGATGAATCAATTTAATCAATTGCAATCAAAATAATAGCAGCCAAAGATCACAAACAGAAAAACATTACTTTTACGAATCTCAAATCACTTGAAAATCACAATTAATACTTAAATATTGATTAGTTCATCAAGTATATTTTCTGTTTATTCCCATTTAATGCGTAAATAATGATTATTGAACATGATAGAAAATATATTACAAGGTCAAATTTTCAACGAAGATGTACAGATCAACAAGGGTAATATAGCAGATAGAAACAGAGGAGAGGAGAGGAGCGACCTACAGACCTGAAAACTTCTTTGTTCCTGGACGTATCTGCTGCGAGTGAATAATGGGAGTTGGACGTTGCTGCTGCGAGTAAATATAGGCTGCTGGAAGGTCATTGTTTTGAGTGAATATGTGCTGATGAACGTCGCAATTCTGAGTGATTAAGGATTTAGAATCCTCATGTGTGTGGGAAATATTTTTAGGAATAGTATTTTCCTTATTATCATATGTATGAGGGTTGTTTTAGTAATATTTTATTTATTGCATAGGAGTTCTTTTTTCCGCAGAATTTGGAGAAAGGCGGAAACAAAATTTCTTAAAGAAAGCAGGAGTTTTATTTTTAGAAAAAAAACATTTTCTGCAGCTATTTTTTGGAATTTCTACTAAAAATATACTTATTTCTGGCAATTATACATTAGCCGTTGATATTATGCCTCACATGAATACATTAGCGGCAATTAGCTTATTGCTGCAAAATAATTATTGCTAAAGTTTAGTTTTGTAGTAGTGCATGGCTTTTCTTGGGCATATTGTTTCCGGTAAGGGTATTGAGGTAGATCCTAAGAAGATGGATGTTGTTAAGAGTTGGCCTAGACCTCTAACCCCTTCGGATATTAGAAGTTTCTTGGGTTTAGCCGGTTACCATAGAAGGTTTGTTGAAGGGTTATCTTTGATTGCTTCTCCATTGGCGACATTGACTCAAAAGAAGGTTAAGTTCATATGGTCCGAAGCATGTAAAAAGATTTTCCAAGAATTGAAAGATAGACTTACTTCTTCTCTGGTGTTGAGACTTACTTCTTCTCCGGTGTTGACTTTACCGGAAGGGACCGATGGTTTTTTATTTATTGTGATGCCCTAAGAATTGGGCTAGGATGTGTACTTATGCAAAATTGAAAAGTCATTGCCTATGCTTCCAGGCAACATATGATTCATGAAAAGAATTATCCTTCCCATGACCTTGAACTAGCAGCGGTTGTTTTTCCCTTAAAGATTTGGAGGCATTATTTGTGTGGTGTTCATGTAGATTTCTTTACCGACAACAAGAATTTGAAATATGTGTTTAACAAGAAGGATCCAAATCTTCGCCAAAGGAAATGGCTTGAATTATTGAAAGATTATGACATGAGTGTTCTCTATCACCCCGGTAAGGCGAATATGGTGGCAGATGCTCTTAGTCGATTATCGATGGGTATTGTTTCTCATATTGAGGACAATAAGAAATAGTTAGTTCGAGATGTGCATAGATTGGTCCGAGTGGGTGTTCGGTTAGTTGACTCTACCAAGGGTAGTGTTATGGTTCACAATGGTTCATAACCGTCTTTTGTGGCTGATGTGAAGGCCAAGCAAGGTCTTGATCCGACTTTAGTAGAATTGAAGGAAGCGTTGCTTAAAAAGTCCGTAGAGGCTTTCTCCCAAGGGGGAGATGGTGTACTTAGATATAAAGGTCGCTTGTGCGTCCCTAATGTTGATGACTTGAGAGATTAGATCTTGTCAAAAGCCCATAGTTCTATATATTCCATTCACACGGGAGCCACTAATATGTACCGTGACTTGCAGGAGATCTATTGGTTGAATGGGATGAAAAATGATATTGCAGAATTTGACGCTAAGTGTCCCAATTCTCAACAAGCAAAAGTTGAACATCAAAATCCAGGAGGTTTATCTCAAGATATTAGCATTCCTACTTGGAAGTGAGAAGATTTGAACATGGACTTTATTGTTGGTTTGCCTCACACCCAGCAACAACATGACTCGATTTGCGTTATTATAGATCAAATGACGAAATCGGCTCATTTCATTCCCGTCAAGGTTTCTTGTTTGGCGGAGGACTACACTAAGTTGTATTTGAGGGAAATGGTGAGGTTGCATGGAGTACCGTTATCCAATATCTCCGATCGTGGTACCCAATTCACTTCTCAGTTTTGGAAATCTTTCCAAAAGGGTCTTGGTACTCGTGTTAAACTTAGTACGACCTTTCATCAACAAACCGATGGGCAAGCGGAGTGTACTATCCAAACTTTGGAAGATATGTTGAGAGCATGAGTAATTGATTTCAAGGGTAATTGGGATGCTCCCTTGCTTTTGATTAAGTTTTCATATAATAATAGCTATCACGCAAGTATTGGTATGGCCCCATTTGAAGCTCTATATGGAAGGAGGTGTAGGTCTCCTATAGGTTGGTTCAAAGTGGGTAAAGTCACCTTGATAGGTCCCGAGTTGGTACATGAGGCTATGGAGAATGTTTGACTTATTAGAGAAAGGTTGAAAGTGGCTCAAAGTCGATAAAAGTCCTATGCCAATCTTAGAATAAGAGATCTTGAGTTTGATGTTCATGATTGGGTCCACTTGAAAATTTCACCCGTGAAGGGTGTAATGAGATTTGGAAAGAAAGGGAAGCTTAGTCCCCGTTATGTGGGCTCATATCAGATTTTGAGACATATTTTCAAGGTTTCTTATGAATTTGAATTTCCTAATAAGTTGGCATTGGTGCATCCAGTTTTCTATGTCTCCTTGTTGAAGAAATGTGTTGGAGATCCGACATATATAGTTCCCTTAGAAGGTTTGGGAGTTAAGGAGAATCTTTCTTATTAGGAAGTTCCGGTTGAGATTTTAGACCGGCAAGTTAAGAAGTTGAGAAATAAAGAAGTTGCTTCCATGAAAGTTCTTTGGAGGAATTGATTAACGTCTCAAATACACCTCATCCGATTCTAGGTGTAGACGATCGTTAACTAGTATAAAACCCAACAAAGAATTGGGGTCGAACCCACATGGAGCGGTACAATTGTTCAAATTCAGTTATGAAGTTATAAAGTGGTCTATTTGGTTATAGGAATAGAAATTATCGTTAACATGTAAACAAGTCTAAGGGTGTGACAACGAATGTCAGATGGGGGGTTTGGATTGTCAATTATCAGCTAGAACAAAATCAAACACGAGGGAAAAGACAATATAGAGAGGGATTCTCGGGATGTGATCGATTATGGGTTAATTTCGCTATATGGGTAATTGAAATTACTAACAAATAGCTAAATATCAGTGGGTAGGCTAGATTATAAGTAAGATAGTTTTCTCTCGAACAACTACCATGATTCAAGTGGTTTCTTTCGAACATCAATGTCACGACCCAGGGGTACACCCTAGATGTAACAAGGCGTACAAGACCCCGAGAGATCTCATACAAGCCCCTTAGCATATCATAAGATAAAGCAATAGAAATGATGCAGAAAATTTAAAACTTTTTCCATACAATCGAAGTCCTTTTAAAAACAAGCGGAAGTCTATAACACTTTGTCTCAAACCATCTAATACATGATAATCTTTGGGACGCAACCCATACAAAAGTCTAAAATATAAAAGAAAGACATAAAGGAAATGGTGGCTATATCCTCGAATGCTATGAGGACTCACCAATCTTCAACTCCTTGCTCTACTACAAACCTAGCCACAGGGATGCAACTCAATATCGCAGGACCCTACATTTGATAAGAATGTAGGCAAGAGTATGCGTTAGTATAAAATGTACTAAATATGATAGCTAGCATAACATCATAAGAGCATAACGTAAGCGTTAGTCAACATAAGACATAAGCTATATGCATACGAGATAATAACATAGTCATATGCATAATCTCCAACATAGACATAATCTAAACATGAGTCAACATATGGCATAATCCATAAACATAGGAGATATATCATATTCATAAGCATAGTCCATACTTAAATCATCATAGCATAAGAGAACCTCTTCAAAAGTAACCTCAAGTCATACTTGTGCAATGCATGGATAAGATCCCATAATCTCACCCACACTAAGTATCCCTTATAGGCCATCATAATCATACTTACCATCTTTTGATCTCATCCTTAGCCTATTTCTCATAGATAAGGGAATCTTCACCTTTAGTCAAACATATCAAGGAAGGCAACTATAGCAACAATCCAAGCTAAGCATACAACATATAAGATAAACACTTCATAAGTAGCTTTAAGTCATACTTGTGCAATGTATGGATAAGACCCCATAATCCCACCCATACTAAGTACCACTTTAGGCTATCATACATACTTATCAGAAACATACTTCTTGGTTGGGGACTAGTCCCTCTTTACTTATTGCCTCTATTCATTAAAGGTACTTCTCTACTTAGTACAAGGAAAGTCATCACACATGAATGATTATAATTTATCAATTCAAAACTACCAAGGAATAGCACCTTACTAGGATAGACCAAGCTACCATGGAAAGCATACTAACATGCAAGTCCAAGCTATTCAAGGCTACCAAGGAATATCACCATACTAGGCTAGACCAAGCTACCATGGAAACCATACTATCATGCAAGTCCAAGCAATTCAAGGCTACCAAGGAATAACACCATACTAGGCTAGACCAAGCTACCATGGAAAAAATACTATCATGCAAGTCTAAGATATTTGAGGAAGGGTACTATTGCTCCATCCTAGCTACCAATGAAATGGTTTGGCCTAACCAAGTCATGCTACCATGCAAGCATTCTATGATACTAGTTCAAGCTAACCTTAGGAAGGGTATGATTCCTCAATCCAAGGCTACCATGAGTTCTTATACACAAGCTACCATGAAATGGTCTTGTCTTACCAAGTCAAGCTATTCATTAAGGGATACTATGTCACTACTTCAAGATACCTTAATTAACATTCTACTTTGATTCATTTTAGGTAGCGAACTTTTCAACCTAGAATCATACTATATGAGAAGACCTTTCACATTCATACTATCATGCATTCATACTTTTATTAGGTAGATCATTTGGGTAAAGGCCTTCCACAATAATTCTATCTATTAGTCTACCAATTTCATGCAAGCTAACTCATCATATTAGACTTCCTCTAAAAGCCCTAACCTACATCATTCATCATAGTCGCTTTACTCTCAAAGCCTTATCAATCAATATTCATGATACAAGCCCAACTCTCAAGGCAATACTTCTTACAATCATCATACGTGCCTAGGTCACAAGACATCCTAGTCACATGCTTCATTCTTAAGTGATTCCAATCATATCCCATCATAAAGGCTTGAAGCCAACATTTTCATTATGATTCAACATGTATACTTCATTCTAATTCAATTCATGTCCACATGCTTTTACTCTCAAGCAATTACTATATACATCATCGACCCTAGAAGATCATCTCTAAATCCTCAATTTCCCTTTTCAAGGCATAAACCCACATTACTTCAATTTCATCATAAAGACTGGGGTTAGGCATAGAAAACATGTAATTTCATCATAATAACATGATTCAATACTAATTCAATCATAAAAAATCAATATCCACTCAATTGGATCCATAATCAACATAACCCACAAGATTGAAGAAAACCCTAACTTGAATTGGGAAATTCTTCATCAAATTAGGGAATTCTAGGGGGCTCCATGGATGGAAGAATCCATGGATGAATAAGCTACCATACCTTACAAAGCCCTCACAAAGCTTGGAAGATTGGAGGAATTTGACATAGGTTGATTTTCTTCTTCTTTTTCTTCACTTTCTAGAGATAGGATATTTGAGAGGGAATTGGGTTCTTTTTGGTGAATTGAAATAATGACTAGGATCAATGAATTTAGGGGTCTAAAGGCTTTATATAGGTGGTCTAACTAAGGTTAAAATGACACCACTTAACCCTTAATTAATTCCGGAAAGTTCCATAAGGTCCTCACTTAACCACCTAAGACCACACACTGCCTCACCCATTAGACCACGCCCACGGGCCATGGGTGGACCCACGGGGTGTGCTGTCAATCGTGGGTTGGTTGGCTGGGGCCTTTTTTGGGACCCTGACCCACGACCCCTCACCCACGGGGTGTGGGTCCCTTTCGTGGTTCACTGTTTTTAGGGAGGAATTGAGGGTCCTCCTCAAGGACCCTTGGTTGGTCCTTGGGGGGTCGTACCTTGACATTCTAACCCAGAACCCTTCATTTTAAGTTCCGGGAGTTATATCTATGACTCTAACCCTCACGTCAAGCTCTAGTTTAGCCTACTAGTTTCCGGAGTGTTACAATCAACAAGCTTAGCAAATAAGAACAACCCACGCCTTAATTCATCCAATCTCTCGAGCTACATGGTTAAAATCGAATTTAGGATTTACTCTTCCGACCTAAACCCATATCAACTCAATAACTACAATCATTAATCGAAAGCTTTGGTTCTAAAACTTCTCTCTCAAGCAAGCCCAGAACTCTATACTAGAATCGCATTTGAAACTACAATTTATACATTCATACACAGCTAACGATTAAACCCACTTCAATTAAACATTAAAATCAATAACAACAATACCCATAAGCTAATTAAGCCCATAATCACATGATCACGCCTCAAGAATTGGGGTTTTAGCTAAACATCATAAAAAGGTAAAAATAGTTACCAACTAGATTAGCCATCAGCTTGGTAAGAGTCTCCAAGCCTTTACAATGCTCCAAAATGATTAAGTTCAAAAACCCACTTACAAATCTTCAAAATTAAACTTTGAAATCTTCAAAGTCTCCAATGAAAACTGAAAAACTCAAAGAAAACTCTAACTCTCAAACTTGGGGATCAGAACTCCTCAATTTTTATTTTAAATTCCAATTTATAGTTGCCCACTTTTTGGCCTGAAAGTCTATTCGGCGGAATAACTCGCGCCTCGCCGAGTGGTTCGGCGATCCGCCCTTTGCTCCCTTCCATTGCCATTTTGCATTGATCATCAACCTCCCAGGTCCTGTAACTTTGGGGGATCAAAGTTGTCATCGCGGATTCATTTGGCGATTCGCCGACTGCCCATTTCTGTCGCCAACTTGGTTCTTCCCCAGGGCTGGCACGCTGGAACTTTGGGCGAGCTAACGAGCCACTCGGCGGTTCGCCGAGTGGTCTTGGCGATCACCAGGATCACTTTTCTTCTCTTCTTCAGCTTGTTAGTTCCTTTTTATCCGGTAGTGTCCTTGCGTTGCTCCTTAGCCTATGATGCTGTAAATCAACACTTTAACATAAGTTTAGAGCATAAATTAGGCATTTGAGGACACTTATACTATCAAAACAAAGCCCTAAATGAGTCGAAATCTCGAACTCATCAACACCCCCAACTTAAGCTTTTGCTTGTCCTCAAGTAAAACTCAAGATCAATCAGTTCAACAAGGATGTCTACAAACAGTGCTGCATGAGACTCAACATAAATGCACACAACAAGGTTCAAACTAATAATACAATGATCAATTGTGCACTCAAAGTTTCAAATTGTGACTCACCATCATCAAGTGTACTCAAGCTCACAATGCTTGCTTCAAATGCAAGTTCAAGCTCAACAAAGGTATTCAAATGCCCTCACAACAAAGATGATTCCATATTCACACGAAATTTCTCAACAATTTAAAGTTCCGGAATCACATACAACTCTCACAATCACAAAGATGAACACATGCATGACTCCACCCATAGGCTTGCCCTTATTTTCCAATCAACATTCGTTCAGCTCACTCAAGATCAAAAAGGTCTTTTTACGGCTTGTAATGAGGCTGAGTGTAAAGGTATGACAATTTAGGTTTAGTGACTCCTACCTTCATGAAGTATGGCTTCAAACTCATTGTTCCTCCTTTCCTTTAACATTCAAACATGCTCATAATCCACCCCATTATTCAACTTCATATGAACCACCGGATACCCCATTTCTTTTGCAATTTTCACACACTTTATTTCAAAACATTTCGATTTCAATCTTTTCATTTTGTTTTCAACCTTTTTCATTTCTTCTTCTCTTTTCTTCTTCTTTTTTTATATGGAGGGGTTCCATTATTTTCCAAACAATCCCTTTTGGGGGAATTTTTTTCACACTTCTTGATTCTCTTTCTTTTTCACCACACCCCCAACTTAGGCTTTTGGCCTAAGTTGGCTATTCAAACTAACCATACTTCACGAAAGTTATGGATGAAAGGGTAAAAAGAGGTCACAATCGTTCAAGTTTCTTCCAAGAAAAGGTTAGGCTCAAAAGGGGCCAAGTAAGGTTCACACTTCTCACAAGGTTGGCCACAAAGAGGTACGTTATCAAATTGGCTCACTCTTCAAATTTTTTGCCTAAGATCATGTTTATTCCTTGCATCACTCAATCAATCGGACCAACGTGAAAAATTCTAGGTTTCATCAAGCAAAATGTTCAATACTACCTCACAACACAAGGCATTGATACAATTATCAAACAAGATTCCACACTTTCTAGCTAGCGTGCTATGTTCATCACAAGAGACTTCATCGACAATCGGCTAGTCACAACAAGATGCTCAAAGTTCACATATTACCTATGTAACTTCGTTTGCCTCATCATAGCTGCACATTCATTTTGCTCAATTAAGAATACTATTCAAGTCATCGGTATTGACCACAACCGACACTCAAATTTGTACAAGAACAGCCACAAACACACACACAAGAGGTGGCAAAAAAAATAATTTTAAATTTGGTTCAAAACCACTTTCATATCAAAACAATGGGCCACAAGTTCTGAACAACCACAATATATATAAAAACCAAAAGGCTCCAATATTCACAAAAACACAATAAACATCAGCCTAATATTCACAAAACAACCCAAAGGAAGTAGCTATAGTAATACCTCACCCCACCAACAAAAAATGCAGTTGTCCTCAAATGCAAATACAACAAAAATAGTCTAAAAAGTAACAGAGAGGGAGGTAAAAATAGTCATCCTGCCAGGCTAAGTCTGCATATCAGTCACTCTATCTATTGGGGAATCAGTACCCGGTATCTCAGCATCATTGGCTCCACTGGAGCCTACCATCGAAGTATCCTGAAGCGATGCCTGTCTCGTAGTCTCGAACATAGCACCCTCCAAATCATCTAAATCCTCATATATTGTCTCCTCCCGTTCACCAAGCTGCTCCTCATCCGTCTCAGCCTCAGAATTAGCATCAACATCATCAACTCTAGTCTCATCTCCGGTCGTAGTGGCCGGAGGCATATCAAAACAGGCTAGAATATCTGTGCTCGGGACATCTGAGATCTCCACAGTGCCAAAGAAAATGGACAAATCAGTGGACTTCAACTCGTCCACATCCTTACGGAGTCCAACAAGATCGGCTTTTAAAGCCGTCACCGCATCAGCAGCTCCCTGTCCTCTCTCACACACCTCCACTCTCACAGTAAGAGCATCAATCGTAGCACTGAGGGGTGTCAAAGCAACAACAATGGCTCTCTCAATCATCCCAGGAATAGAAGCCTCTAACCGGGAGGCACGTACATCGACAGATTGGGCTAAATGGCCTATCTTGTGAAACATCACCTGGGTGATAAGAGGTCTGGCAGCAGCAGCAGCAACAGAAGATCTAGGAGGCGGGGTGCAGCAGAAGTACTAGGAGTCTCAGAAGGGGCGGAGACAGAAGTACCTGAAGGCCCACTGGCCTGAGTAGGCAGGACTACCTCTGCAGGTAGTATATCAATATCAACCTCTGGGGATGTGTCCATCGGGGCAGCCCTCCTTCTGTTAGCCTCATCCCGCATGTACTCGGCCTCTATACGCCTGATGTCAGTAGAAGAGGTGGGTGTAACCTCGACATCCCTCTGTTCATCTCTCGGAACATGGGCCTGTCGGCACAACTCGATGATCAACACCAGAAATAGAAGTGAAGTTTGGCGCTGCTTGACCCTCATGTCCATCTCCTGCTCGATAATTAACCCCAAATTCAGCCTCTTCCTAGCTATGATGGACCCAAGACAAGCCGCCTTTGGGTGGAGAAGAATAGAATTATTCTGCAATGGCATGATGGTGCTGCTGATGAACCCAAACCAATATCTGGCGGCCATTTTTAGGTCCTTCTTCTCGATGGGTGCACCTATGTCAATCCACCTCGGAGTGATGTCGGAGAGAAGGAGGGCCAGCCAACCTTTTAAGTGTCTGGATCATGCTCTGGTAGTCATGCATAAAGTCAGAAGTTCACCCAAATACAACATTTATTTCATCGCTACTACATTTTACCTTCTTACCTCGGACCACCACAAAATCCACCGGCTTGAAGGCACTAGCTTTCTTCTTTCCCTGTGGCACTAAGTCACCGTAGGTTGAGTAGAACTCCCGGACCCAAGTAGAAATGTATGGGCCACGGGGTTTGGTGTAAACCTCAAATCTGTGGAATCTGAGAGTGTCCCATACCTCTGTATGTCTATCCACCACACCATCGGTAGACAGTCTTTTCTCCTCTAATATGGTCCTCAATCCCTCAGCCTTTATTCGATTGAGTGACCGGGGAGAAGGACCCTACACAGGTGGTGCCTGCAATACTGGCTGTGTTCGAGGAGGCACTGGAGCTGAAGCTGAGGGTGAAGGCGTCGGAGGCACTAGGATCCTAGACAGATCGTTCATTTACTTGGAGCGTAGCTCCGTTCTCATGGCCTCAAGCAATTGGTCATCCTCAAGCTCAGAGATGGAATCCTGAGAATTACTCTGTGATTCTCCCTCACTGTCGGAGGTGGTGAGGTGTGTCTCGTAGACCCCCTCACTATCCAAACTAACCTCCTCCGGTGCAACAACTATGGGTGCTTTGCCCTTGCCCTTACCTCCCTTTGGAGGTAGTTTCTTAGCCTTTGCTCTGGAAGCAGCTGTCTCCTCTTTTATTACAACTCCACTTCCCCGCTTTCGGGGTGGTATGTCTCTACCGAAAACTTTGGGTCTAGCCATTTCTGTAAACAATGTAGAAGACGTTAGAAAAAGTTTCAGAAAAGTGCAGAAAAGAAACTGCAGGAAGACTCGCTGAACCAATCGGTGAGTCACCGAACCACTTTGGCGAGCTAGGTCGGGCTCGTCGAAAGTTACAGTGCAAAAATGCTCAAAAATCAAAGCTGGTCGGTGATTTCCAGGGCCATTCGGTGGATCGCCTACATCAATCGGCAAACTAGAAGTAGCTCGCTGAAAGTTACAGAACAATTTTAGGAAACTGGGGTGTAAAAGGGCGATAAGAAGATACTTTCAGTGAGTCGCCGAGTGAACTCGGCGAGCACAGGCATATCGCCGAAAGTGACAACACTCAAACCCACAAAATAACGAAATAAAGGGCAATCTAGGGAGACTTAGGTGAACTGCCGAACTATTCGGTGAGCTCGACTCAGCTCGCCAAATGCCCCAACGTGCCAATTATTCACCTTATTCTTCAAAATCAACCCCGCAACCCACGAGAACAAAATCAAACAAATACATTATGAAATTAAAGCAAGACCCATACTACCCATGACCTCGGGGTACTCAGACTTCCCCCAATTTGGCCAAAATTTGCCAATTGACGTCTTTTCCCCTTAAGAATGATGTCATCCGCTCTATCATCGGAAATTTTTTACCAATTGTCACAATACGGGGTTACTCAGACTTCACCCCACTAGAACCAACACAAATTCAACACAACCCAACAAAACAATCAACTAACGACATGAGAATCAATCAATTACGAGCAATTAGGCACGAATTCATTTAATTATGGGAAACCCAACAATAATATGATGATTAGCCTACACTACTCAACAATATCTAACAACAATTTATCACATGCATTTGATTTCAACCACAAATTAAGTTCGGGGTTCAGAAAACCAACCTTTTATGCCAAAGTTTTTGTAAAGCTAGGCGGCAAAGAATTCCAAAGGTAATTCCGAGCAAAGATCCCAAGTAACACGAAGATAAAAGCACTAAAGTATGACAATCTTATATTGGGGTGATAAAATGCGGGAGTTAAAAAGTAGGAAAGTGAAAGGATTTTGAAATTTTAAACCATTTGGCTTTTAAAACCTTTCATTTCACGCAGCAGTTGGAGAGGTAAGTCGTGTCCACCGACCCACTCGGCGATGCACCGAGTGGTGCTTTAGCCCGCTGAGTTTTACAGAATCTCTAGCAAGCCAGGTGGTTCCAACGGCGGTCCAATTCAGGCTCGTCGACCTGTTCGGCGAGTGGCCGACCAGACATTTGGCTCGCCTAAATGCTCTTTTCCCAAAACATCGACTTTTCAACCTGCACATTCAACACCCATTATTCAAACAACAGAAATAAAAGCAATAAACCTTGGGTTGCCTCCCAAGAAGTGCCTCATTTTACGTCGTGGAATGACGTAGATACGCTTTCAAGGATCATTCTTTGGATTGGCCAAGGTATCACTTGGCAGACCCTCTTTTGGCCTTGGGTTTAAATGAGATGAAATTTGACCCATTTGCGATTCCAATTGCTTGATTGACACTGATTGAGAGGTGACCGTCTGATTAAGTGTAGAGACGTCTTCTTTCATTTCTTTCAAAACTTTATCCGACCCCTCTATGATGAGTCCAAGTTTTTGACTCATTTAGGCTTTGTTTTGATAGTATAAGTGTCCTCAAATGCCTAATTTATGCTCTAAGCTGATGTTAAAGTGTTTATTTATAGCTATAAAGGCTAAGGATCAATGCAAGGACATTACCAGACAAAAAGGAACTAAAAAGCTAAAGAAGTGAAGAAAAGCGATCCTGGTGATTGCCAAGACCACTCAGCACACCGCTGAGTGGCTATTTAGCCTGCCCAAAGTTCCAGCATGCCAGCCCTGGGGAAGAACCAGGTTGGCGAAAAAAATGGGCAGTTGGCGAATCGCCGATCGACTCCGCAATGGAAACTTTGATCGCCCAAAGTTACAGGACCTAGGATGCTGAGGACCAATGCAAAATGGCTATGGAAGAGAGTAAAAGGCGGATTGCCGAACCACTCGACGAGGCATGACTTATTCCGCTGAGTGGACTTTCAGGCCAAAAAGCAGGTAACTATAAATTGAAATTTAAAAGGAATTTTGAGCAGTTCCTAGATAGTTCTGGTCCCGAAGTTTTAGAGTTAGAGTTTTGTCTTAGTTTTTTCAGTTCCTATTGTACACTTTGAGCATTTACAAGTGGGTTTTTGAATTTAATCACTTTGGAGCATTGTAAAGGCTTGGAGACTCTTACCCAACTGATGGCTAATCTAGTTGGTAATTGTTTTTCCCTTTTTATGATGCTTAGCTAAAACCCCAATTCTTGGGGTATGATCATGTGATTATGGGGTGAATTAGCTTATGGGTATTGTTATTTACTGAATTAAATGCTGAATTGAAGTGGGTTTAATTGATAGCTGTGTTATAATCTATGAATTGTAGTTGCAAATGCAATTCTAGTTTAGAGTTTTGGGCTTGCTTGAGAGAGAAGTTTTGGAACAAAATCTCTCGATTAATGATTGTAGTTATTGGGTTGATATGGGTTTAGCTCGAGAGAGTAAATCCTAAATCCGATTCTACCCATCTAGCTTGAGAGAGTGGATTTATTAAGGTGTGGGCTGTTCTTATTTGCTAAGCTTGTTGATGTTCGAAAGAAATCACTTGATTTGGGGTAGTTGTTCGAGAGAACTATCTTACTTATAGTCTAGCCTACCTACTAATATTTATCTATTTGTTAGTAATTTCAATCACCCGTACAATGAAATTCTCCTATAATCGATCACATCCCGAGAATTCCTCTCTATATTGTTATTTACCTCGTGTTTGATTGTGTTGCAACATTCATTGTCACCCCCTAAGAATTATTTACATGTTGACAATAATTTACATTACTATAACCAAATAGATCACATTTATACTTCATAATTGAATCTGAACAATTGTACCGCTCCCTGTGGGTTTGACCCTAACTCTTTGTTGGGTTTTATACTGAATAATGACCGTCTTTAGATCTAGAATGGGAAGAGGTGTAATCTGAGCGTTAATCAAAATGGTGCCGCTGTCGGGGAGTGGTGTTGTTTAGAATTCTATTATTGAATTTAAATTGTGATTTCTTTGTGTTGTAGTTGAATCAACTTACCGTTTGTTGTGGGCTGTTTGTAATCAGGTGAAAGGATGAGTGCGAATGAAAGCACCGTGAACCAACCTGGTCACCAAGATGATGGTGGTGAGTTCTTTCACGCCAACGAAGATCTATTGGGGCGTGTAGGTGCTATTCACTTAGCTCCGGCTGTGAATCATGCTGAATTTCATGTGACAAACACAATGCTGCACCTTTTACAAGCCAAAGGCAGACTTGGGGGACTAGATCATGAGAATCCCCATGAACATATTCGTAATTTCATGGAAGTGCGCAGCCCGTTCTCACTCAAGGATGTTATGCAAGAATCGATTAGGCTCTGGTTGTTCCCGTTCTCTTTAACGGGAGACGCAACCAAGTGGTTAGCAAAGCTACCAAGGGAATTTATTTTGTCATGGGTGGAGCTTACCGATGCATTCTACGTAAGGTTCTTTCCATCCTCAAATATGGTGAAATTGTGTGACAACATCCAAAACTTCAAGAGAGTAGAAGGGGAACCAATTCGTGAGACTTGGCTGAGATATCAAAAGTTGCTATTACAATGTCCCACTTATGGGATTCCGGGTGATATGATACTTCAATATTTCTACAGAAGTTTAGACTCAGTGAACAAAGGAGTAGCCGACCAGCTGGCCCGAGGAGGGATAATGCTCCAACCATTTGAGGTAGCCTCATCCATTCTTGATGAAATGACAAAGATCAATCAGGCATAGTACACTCAAGAGGACCAAGTTTCCCCCTTTAGTTTTAGGATGACGAAAGAGCAACTTGAGAAGAAGAAAGAGAGGGATGAGAATATTAACAAAATGATGTCCCAAATGGAGTTGTTATAAAAGCAAGTGTTAGAAAAGGTTGGTGAAACCAAAGAAGTCAGAAGAGTGTTTAGGGTTGAGGAGGATTCTCACCCGTGCTAGTTAAAGCCGGGTGGGAATCAAGGTCGGAATGAGGAGGGTTCTCACCCGTGCTACTTAAAGCCGGGTGGGAATCAAGGTGGGAACTCGCATAAGGAAGAAGAGCATAGACGATCCTATCAAGAATGGACTGAACAAAATGACCCTTGGAGGAGAGAAGGGAGTCATGAAGAGGACCACACGTAATCAAGTGACAACCCAAGATCAAAGGGTAGTTCGAGTAGACTACGAGTAGATGGAGTGAGGTTGTGGGTTGGTTTTCATGTTTAGTCTGTTGATGTTCGAGAGAACTCAATTGAAGCGAGGTAGTTTCTTTGAGAGAAAGCTACCTCATCTAAGGTCCATTCTACTCACGATGAGTTAGTAACTTTTAGTAATTAGCTAACACCCATTTAGCATAATTGGCAGTTAATTGGTCAATCCCCCAAGTACCTCTAAATCATTTGATAACCCCTGTTGTTCGTTATAGTTGTGGTTGCAAATTGATATCAAACTTTCTCACTTGACATTTATGTCACCCTTTTGACTTATTTAAGTGATTCCGATAATTTTTATTCCTACAACTAATTAAATCACATTTACTACTTCCTAGTTGAATTCAAACATATACTACTCCATGTGGGTTCGACTCCAACTCTTCGTTGGGTTTTATACTAATTAATGACCGTTTACATGTAGAATCAGATGAGGTGTATTTGAGACGTTAATCAGAATGGATAATGCGTGAGAGAATGTCTTTCTTACGGACATTCTCCGAGTCAAGACTCCTGTAAAAGTATTGCAACAAGACATCGTGGGGAAGCCCATGAGTAGGGCATTGAAGTAGTAGCTTTTGAAACCTTAGCCACATCTCGTGGATTGGTTCTCCTTCCAACCATTTAAAACCTTGAATACTATCCCTTAGATTCATCATTTTTGACGGGGGAAAGTATTTCACATAGAAAGCTACGGTAATCTCATCCCACGAAGTGATGGAATTTCTTGGGAGATCAGGTAGCCACTTGGTGGCCTCTCCCATCAAAGAAAATGGAATTAATCAAAGATGGACCTATTTTAGAGATATATTCTTGAACGATAATGGTCCACAAACATCGATGAAATTCCGAACATGCTCATGGGGATCCTCATGAGCCAATCCTCCAAACAATCCCTTCATTTGTAATAGCTGAAGCATTGTGCTAGTGACATGAAAAACAACGTTCCCTTCAGCAGGAGGTAGACGTATAGCCCCGACACCACCCAATAGGATAGGGTCGTTAACGTCATTCAAGTTCCCGACATCATCTTGGTCGCCAATTTGCCTACCATTGCTTCCATTCATGCTCATTTCGTCTTTTGTGTAAAACAAACACAACCAACACAGTGAGTCAATTCAACTATAACACGAAAAGAACACAATTCAAGCTTCGATAATAGAATTCTAAACAACACCACTCCCCTGCAGCGGCGCCATTTTGATTAACGTCTCAAATACACCTCATCCGATTCTAGGTGTAGACGATCGTTAACTAGTATAAAACCCAATGAAGAGTTGGGGTTGAAGCCACAGTGAGCGGTACAATTGTTCAAATTCAGTTATGAAGTTATAAAGTGGTCTATTCGGTTATAGGAATAGAAATTATCGTAAACATGTAAACAAGTCTAAGGGTGGGACAACGAATGTCTGATGGGGGGTTTGGATTATCAATTATCATCTACAACAAAATCAAACACGAGGGAAAAGACAATATAGAGAGGGATTCTCGGGATCTGATCGATTATGGGTTAATTTCACTACATGGGTAATTGAAATTACTACCAAATAGCTAAATATCAGTGGGTAGGCTAGACTATAAGTAAGATAGTTTTCTCTCGAACAACTACTACGATTCAAGTGATTTCTTTGGAACATCAACAAGCTTAGCAAATAAGAACAACCCACACCTTAATTCATCCACTCTTTCAAGCTAGATGGGTAGAATCGAATTTAGGATTTAGTCTTTCGAGCTAAACCCATATCAACCCAATAACTACAATCATTAATCGAAAGCTTTGGTTCTAAAACTTCTCTCTCAAGCAAGCCCAAAACTCTATAGTATAATTGCCTTTGCAACTACAATTCATAAATTCATACACAGCTAACAATTAAACCCACTTCAATTAAGCATTAAAATAAGTAAATAACAATACCCATAAGCTAATTCATCCTATAATCACATGATCACACCCCAAGAATTGGGATTTTAGCTAAGCATTATAAAAAGGTAAAAACAGTTACCAACTAGATTAGCCATCAGCTGGGTAAGAGTCTCCAAGCATTTACAATGCTCCAAAATGATTAAGTTCAAAAACCCACTTACAAATCCTCAAAATTAAGATTAGAAATCTTCAAAGTATCTAATGAAAACTGAAAAACTCAAAGAAAACTCTAACTCTCAAACTTGGGGATAAAAACTCCTCAATTTTTCTTTTAAATTCAAATTTATAGTTTCCCACTTTTTGGCTTGAAAGTCTATTCGGTGGAATAAGTCATGCCTCGCCGAGTGATTCGGTGATCCCCCCTTTGCTCCCTTCCATCGCCATTTTACATTAGTCATCAGCCTCCCAGGTCCTGTAATTTTGGGTGATCAAAGTTGTCATCGCGGATTCATTCGGCGATTCGCCGACTGTCCATTTCTGTCGCCAACTTGGTTCTTCCCCAGGGCTGGCACACTGGAACTTTGGGCGAGCTAAAAAGCCACTCGGTGGTTCGCCAAGTGGTCTTGGCGATCACCAGGATCACTTTTCTTCACTTCTTCAGCTTGTTAGTTCCTTTTTGTTCGGTAGTGTCCTTTCCTTGCTCCTTATCCTGTAATGCTGCAAATCAACACTTTAACATTAGTTTAGAGAATAAATTAGGCATTTGAGGAAACTTATACTATCAAAACAAAGCCCTAAATGAGTCAAAATCTCAGACTAATCAGGAATTAGTTTGTTGAGGGTGCTACTTGTGAGGCCGAGGCTGATATGATGTCCCGTTATCCTCATCTCTTTCCCTTCGTCCCTAATCAAGCTTGAGGTATTTAGCTTCTCATGGTTTACTCATTGGGTGTCTCGTGACTTAGATATTCCCATGATTTCCTTATTATCCTTGATTCATAAAAAGCTTAAGTTTTTAGAAAATGAATTTACTTGCTGTATTCCTACATTTTTATGTGCATTTGAGTGTGAGTTGCATATAGACTTCATGACATGATGTTTTGAACATGCTTTAGCTTGGAGTTGATGTTTCCCCCTTGGATAGGTGCATTTATGTAATTGGATTCATGTTGGGCTCTTAGATTATGTTTCTACCTTCCTTATGATGTCTTGAACCTCATTTGAGGACGAATGTTCCCAAGGGGGAGATATTCAAACACCTCGGATTCAGAAAGGGTAGAATTTGCAACTTTTGAAGGATCTGGTGCTAGTTCTGATGGAGCCACCTACGGCCTATGGACTGACTCACGGTAAGTAGGTCAGTTCCATGGATGGCCAGCTCATACCCCTAAAATGTCGAGTTTTAGTTCTTTTTCAACGGTTCATCAGAACGGTGCATCATCCAATGAACGAGGCGTAGATTGATCTCGTAGGTGAGTCCCAGACTCAAAGAAATTCTACGGTAAAAAGTTGAGACCCACGGTCGGGACCCATGGCCCGTCGTTGGGACCACACCCTGTGGGTAGGTCCTGTCATTCCAGGTAAAAAAATATTAGTCTCTGAACTTATCGACACCCAACCAGGACAGTCCGTGAGTTGATCGACAGACCGTAGGTCGAGGTCGTCGGTGAGCTCGACGGTTATTTTACTAGGGGCTTTTGGATCTTTTCCTAATTATTCTAGCGTAATGCTATGTCGTTTTACGCTTCATCTGAAGTCCTGCTTTTAACCCCAAATTTCCCCAATTGAAATCATTCTCTCAAATTCCAAAAAGAAGAAGAAGTCTTCCTCTCCAAAAAATTTCTCTCTCTAGAAAGCTTGAAGAAGAAGGAGTCAACCTAGGGTTTCATGTCAAGCCTCCAATTCCACCATTGAAGGCAAGCTCTTTGCATTGAGGTATGATAGTTTTAATCCATGGAGCCGTTCCCTCCATGGAGTTCCAAAATTATCCAATTTAAAAAGTTAGAAATCCCCAATTGAGTTAGGGTTTCCTTCCATGTCATGGGTTCCTCTAAATGTTGATTTAATTGATAGGCTTATGAACTTTTATACATGAATTGATGTAATCTCATGATTTTAAGATGAATCCCTATGAACCCATGCTTAACCCATATTTTCTAGATATTGATGATTGAAAGTGGGTTTTGAACTATGAAAGATGAATTATGAAATTATGCATGTTCTTATGGAATCGATGAGATATGATGTAGATTGCTTTGAGAGTAAACACATATATGTTGTTATTGTAGTAAATTGTTGCAAAAGGGTTGCTTACATAACTACCACATGCAGGAATGTGAAAGGTTTTCTCACATAAAGGATTCTAAGGTTGAAAGGTCTTCTCACCTAAAATGAATCAAAGCTAAGGAGCTATTCTAATGAAACGTAGCTTGGATTGTCAAGATGACGTGCCCTTAAATGGATAATGAAGTCAAGTTGAGAAAATTACTATTCGGTGGGATTTACCCTTTGCATCGAGAGGATATTGAGATGGGAGCTCTCCCATTAGTAGAGGTTGGGATTGTAGTTGCAATCTCTTTATACAATACCTATGTGCCCCCATAGGATGATTGTCTTAGATAGACATTAGCTAGTGGATCCACATAAGCTAGAAGTTCATGGTCTTACCTTGGAAAGTAGGACACCCCTTTTCGGTGTGGGGTAGACACCAGATTCCATGTTAATAGCTCACATGGTCTTATATGTCGGTTAAAGGTAGATCTCCCACTATAATAAAATAAGGTTACTTCAAGAAGTATCTCACATGTGTTTAAGATGATGTCTATTTGCATTGACCATGTTTTATGACTTATGTCTTCTAACCCTTTTTATATCATGTTTTAGCTTGGTCATTGCATCTCATGAAGATATCCCCTTTTAAGCATGTTTTCAAAAGTTTTATGCATAGCTATCATACTTGGTACATGTTTGTAATAACACATACTCTTGCGTACGTTTCCCCAAATGTAGGGTCCGACCTTACAAATTCACATTTCCGTGGCTAGGGTTCTCATATAGAAACTTGGAGATTGGTGAGTCCTCATGTTCTGAGGACTGAGCTTGGTTTTTTTTTGTTTGTTTTTACTTTCAGTTTTAAAACTTGATGTACGAGCTACGTCCCGATCAATCTTATATACTAGATGTCTTTGAGACGATGTTTAGACTTCCGCTTTTCTCTATAAAACTTTTATATGTTGAAACTGTCATTTAAATCTCTTATATTGTATTATCTTGTATGATGAACTCTAAGTGGCTTGTGTGGTGCCTCTCGGGGTCTTATACGCCATGTTACACCTAGGGGCTACCTTGGGTCGTGACATGAATGTTTTTGGGGCATTAGTCAACCCAAAAGACATGACTAAGAAGTCGTAGTGGCCATAACATGTCCCAAAGGTAGTCTTAGGGATGTCCGCAACCGTAATCCTCAATCGGTTGTAGCCTAATCTCAAGTCCATATTAGAGAACACTTTTGCACCTGGCATTAGGATACATGTTCTTGACGGTCACCATATTCATTAGTATGGAGTCAATAGACATACGCAAGGTACCATCTTTTTTTTCACGAACAAGATCGGAGCAACCCTAGGATACACAGTCGGTCTAATGAATCCCTTTCCTAAGAGATCCTAGAGCTGCTTTTTAAGCTCCTTCAACTCAGCTGGAGCCATCTTGTATGGCAGAATAAAAACTAGTTGTGTACCAGTTAAATATCAATCACAAAATCAATGTCACGATTAGGAAGAAGAATAGGTAGATCGGTATGGAACACATAAGTAAACTCTCTAACCACAAGAACTGACTCAAGGGGTGGAGTGTTGGGACTAGTATCATGGACTTAGCAAGATGAGATAGACACCCCTTCCCTACAAACCACAGAATTGTAAGAAAAGAGATGACGCCTCTCGGCGAATGACTATCAGAACCAGCACACACAAGAGAAGGAATACCAAGAATGCCAAAAGTAACAATATTGGAGGAGCAATCCAAGGCCACATGGTAGGGAGACAACCAATCCATACATAGAATTATGTCGAAATCAACCATGTCCAACACAATAAGGTCTACCCAAATATCAATCCCATGATGTCACAACACAGGCTCTATAAACTCGATCCGCAACTAAAGTATGCCCTACATGGGTAGCTAAATGCATAGGCACAAATATCAACTCAGAAGATAACTCCAACCGTGTATGATAATGGGCAGAAAAATATGAAAATGTACATTCTGGATCAAATAAAGCATAAGAAAGTTGATGAGAGACGGAGATCATACATGTTGAAACAACATCCGATGTTTGTGCCTCTAGCCTCCTCGGAAAAGCATATGTATAGTCGCGTCCACCTCGACCACCCAATCTACTTGCAGGAGGACCACCTCTAGTACCCTGGGGAAAACCCTTAGTAACCTGTACCAGAGCCCTAGAGGCTTGACCGTACTGACTCTACTAAATTGGTTGACCCGACTGACCCTTATATCTGGAAGACCAACCCCTGGGGCACTTTCTAGCAAAGTGGTCAAACATACCAGGCTCATAAGAACCCTTACATGTCATTTGTGATGAATCGACTGAACCTGACTTGCCACCATGACCATAATAAACTTAATGTGCACCCGAGAAGTTTGAATCGGTGCCTAAATCATCTAACCAGTAGCACCTATAGTGCAACCATATTTAAGCTAAAGAGCTTCCTGGACTAGCCTAGCAGGCTGAAACTTAATTGGGTAACCTTTGTTCGAATACCCCCAACCATGGGACTAAGACCCACTAAAACCACCCTGATGACGTGGCCTCTTGTTTTTGCCTCCATAGACCTCTCGATGGATCCCCTCGATGGTGCATGAATAGTGAACTATCTGATGAAAAGAAAAACACAATGCCACCATCTACTCTTTAGCCTTCCGCAATGGAAATGAGAGACTTCAAACAAACTTGCACAACCTTTTGTGTTCTATCGGCAAAACAGTAACTGCATATCTAGCAAACTCATGGAACCGTGTCTCAACCTCTTCAACAGTTAGTGATCCCTCATTCAAGTCTATAAATTCATCTCAAAACCACTCCTTCACGCTACGAGGCACATATTTCTCAATGAAATCCTCAGAGAAAACAGTCTAAGTCATGAAAGGTCACCTGATTGGTCTGCACTCACGATAAGATCTCCACATCTGATTTGTCGAACCATCAAGCTTGAAGGTGCTATAATCAGCCCCGTGAGACTCTACCAACCAAAGGTTATGAAGCTTCTCCTGACAAGTGACCACAAACTCGTAGGCATTCACACTTGCAGAACTAGAGAACATTGGAGGACCCAATCTGATTAACCGTCCCAACAACTTTTGCTCCTAAGAAGACATAGCTAGCCTAGGGGCCATAGGTGGAAAAAAACTTGAAATTGTCTAAGCCACTAAAGGAGGGGCCATAGTAACATGATGTGTCGATGGGGTCTGCATACCCCGTGTCCCTGCTGGGCTAAAATTTGTGCCTCATCTCTAACCTGGGGTCTACCTGAAGTGATATGCATAATGCATTCCTGTGACATGCCGTCCATGAAGTGGAGAATCGTGGCCAAATTGTCCTGAAGTACTAGTGTGGCCAAGAAATCTGGTCGAGGGTGGGTAGGTCCCCCTCCCTCTGGCTGATGCTAGATATGCTCAACTTTAATCTCTAACTCTTATGTTTGTGCCTGCTTCTGGTCTCAAGCTGTAGCTTTAGCCCAACCTCTCTCCCGACTCTAGGTCAGCCTTGACCTCTACCCCTAGATAGGGCTACACTTGGAAGTGGAGGAGGCTCTCGTCTATACGCAGTCGACCTTGTCGTAGCCATCTAATAAAGAATGAAACAAGCAGAGTTTAGACATTGGTACAACCATCAACGAACGATAAGAAATAAGAAACAATGAAGTATTCCTAAGATTTTCCTATAGCCTCTCAAAGATTAGATATCGACATCATAGTATAAATTTGTGTAACTTTACTAGGCACATGCTCCTATACTGGTGAAACCAGTGAACGTAGAGCTCTGAAACCACATTGTCACGACTCGAAAATTGAGCCATGATGGCGTCCACTATAACCCTTCGAGTGGGCAGGCCTAAACCCAAATTAAAACTTGTATAACACAACAATCTAATGATAATAAAATAAACAGCGGAAAGGGAAGAAAAATAACTGAATGGGCCATATCGTAAATCTCTACTATGATACAAAAAATACAAAAGAGGTCCAAAAGAGATCGAGAAGATACGCTAACACAAAAACCAATCCCTAAACCTGGTATCACCTATGTAGGAACTACTAAGTACATAAAGTTATAAATACAAACGAGCTGACTAATCTAAAAGAAAAAAAAAACAAGTCAGAGCGAGAGAGGGAAAGCCTCAAGTCTCTGAATGCCAGGTGCTAACCACGATACAAGTCTGTGAAGGCTAAGGAAGATTCAACAGTTTCTGAGGGTGGCTCGTACTAGGAGCTGCATCAGAAAAAGATGAAGAAGTGTACTGTGAGTACCAAACATGGGGTACCCAGTAGGCATAATAGGCCGAGCAAGCTTAGAAACATCAAATTAAAAAATAAATAGCATGATGAAATAAGCAGGAGATAGATAATGTCTAAAAGCAACTAAGCTACCAACAAAAGGGGAAATAACTAAGCAATTACAACAAATAGTAACACAGTCAGTCAACAAAAAATAACAACTGCAATGCATATGTGGCCAATGCACAAATATATGCAAAATGTTACAGAGTTTTCTCGCTGGTAGTTCTTACAAAAATGAAGATAAGTCTTTTTATTAGGGTGGTGACTACCAAGGCTTTTAAGAGAAGTTGCCATAGAGGCTATAAAGAGCTATTTCATATCTAATAGGAATAAGAAAATTCTTATGTCTACTGTGGGAAACAGGGTCCCAGGATTACCTTTGCATGCTCCATCAGTATTTCACTTCACTTCATTACTCAGTGGTCTGTATCAATATCTATACATAAGCCAAGAGGCAGATCTTGTGCCACTCCACCAGGTTGTATTAAACTGGCATGCATCCTGGCTCTGAGACCCTTTCATAGAATTCCAACCGGAGCTTATCAACAGTAAGTAAAAACCTAGAATTCAATCTGCGGGCCACTGGAGCTTATCAACAATA